>JAKSZP010008251.1:0-92346 GCA_022478985.1 Massospora cicadina
TCTTCTTGGTAATCATTTATTTTCTCTTTAGGAGTTTTGTCTATCTTGAGGTTATGGTGAAATTCCCTTGATTTGCAAAACTATCACTACTTTGATCAATTTGCTTTTCATCCATATAACTTTTTGGTTCAATATTAAAAACTTGTCTTGACTTTGATTTCTGATCCGCTGAAAGGTATAGCATATCATCCAGTTATATCCACTTCTTGACATTACACCTCCTTTGACTGGATGATATGCTCCTATTGCTTATATGCTCAAAGGAACTTCGCATGAACTTGGTTGATAATCTGACCACCTGTGAGTTCATTAATGGTGTAGGCATCCATACCAGTCTTCTCAATTATTTCAAACGGGCCATCTCAGATGTTAAAGATCTTGTTTTTCTGCCTAGATCCGTGTTGGTAATGGAATAAGACATGATCCCCTAAAGCAAACAGTGGAAGTTCACTCCACCTTTTCTGGTCAGCTACCTGATTGCGAATCTTCTTAGCTAAACAAATATAATAGGATTCCATTCTTAACTTGATCAGCGTTTCTGTTAGATTTTTCAAATACTGCTGTGGTTCTACACCGCCAGCGTCCTCTACACATGAGTAAAGCATGGCAGGCAGGGCCGGATGTCTACCATAGAGCAGTTGGAAAGGGCTCTTGCCAGTGGACGAGTGATGGCTGATATTATATGCAAACATAGCTGTGGGTAAGAGGGTAATCCATTCAGAAGGTCAGTATTTCACCACTTATGGAGTATGTTCATTAAAGTTCTGTTGGCCCATTCCACCATTCCATTTGATTACAGACGGTAGGGTGTAACCAAAACTCCCTGGATCGCCACCAACTTGTTCAACTTGTGCAAGATTTATGAGAGGTAAATTGGTTCCATTGTTTGTTAAGATGAACTGTTGGCAACCATGTCACTGTATAACGCACTCCATAATAAACTTGGCTGTGGTGACCGCTCCCAAGTCATTAATTGCCCTAGCCTCCACCCATCTCTTCAAATGATCAATTACTACACTTTTATACTTAGATTTGTTTGCGCCAGTTTGCAAAGGTCCCACTACATCAAAGGAAACGGTATGCTAGAGGAACTGAGGCTTAACAAGCTGGTATGTGGTCTTCTTGTGGAAAGTTTTCTCCACTTGACACAGATGGCAACAGCTAACTGTCTCCAGCACATCATAATGTATGCTCTCCCAATAGTAGTGGGGTCGCAAAAACTCCAACATTTTCCACAATCCTCCATGTCCTATCGCCTGATGGCCACCAAATAATCAAGGGTCTAGCGGAAGGTTTAAGGAAGCTCAACATTAAGTCTCCAATCCGCTTATATAGTTCCCTATTCCATAGGAAAGTATCCTGCCTAAGTCCATATAGCACTTTGATCACTTGTGGTGGCTCGTCATGGTATTTGTCCACCACCATCTTCTCATACATAATGTCAGCCAAATCAGCTGTAATAGCAAGTGTTGGTAGTTATGAAAGACAATCCACATTTTGATGTTTTGCTCCCAGCCGGTGTACAACTTTGAAATCTTATGCCTGGAGCTTCAGTGCCCGATGAGCGATCTGTCCTTCAGGTTCACTGAGAATCTGCAGCCAACGCAAGGATTCATGATCTGTCACCACTTGGAATTTTACCCCATGTAGATATACCCAAAACTGTTTGTACGCATAAATCACCGCCAAGCACTCCTGCTCAGTCATAGTGTAGTTCCATTCATGACAGTAGAAGCTTTGAATGCAAAAAGTGACAGGGTGCTCCACGCCATCATCATCCTTCTGGGATAATATCGCCCCACAGCGGAGATCAATACATACATTTGTACTATGAATTGTTTTTTAAAGTTTTGATATTGCATAATGGGTGTGCTCACCAACGCAGTTCATAATACATCAAAAAAGTTTTGGCAATGTTCCATCCAGTTGATAGTGGCATTTTTCTTTAAAAACTCAAAGAGAAGTTCCCCAATACAACTGAAGTTAGGAATGAACTGCCAGTAGTAACCAATTTATCCCCAAGAACACGTGAATATCACATTTATTACATGAAAGGGTCATCTTGTTTATCGCTTCCACCTTTGCCAGCTGCAGTTTAAGCCCATTTTAATCCACTATTAACCTAAGGTACTTTAACTGCTCTTTAAAAGTGACACTTCTGAGGCTTGATTTTGATATTAGCATTAGCGAGTCAGCGGAACACTTGTTCCAGATGGGCAATATGCTCTGTAACCATTCGTGAGAACATGATGATATCATCAAGATAAACTAAAATTAAAGACAGCTTCAATTCACCTAAAATTGTTTATAGAACGCTTTAATGTAGCTGGGGCGTTACAAAAACCATGTGCCATACTTATAGGCTGGAATAACCCCTTCAAAGTAATGATAGCACATTTCTCCCATTCCATCAATGACAATTCAATCTGCCAGTACCCTGATATCAAATCCATGTTGAAAAAATAATTAGCCCCTCCCAGTTGATCTAACGCATCATCAATCTGCAGAAGAGGGTAGGAATCTTTCTTCATTATGCTATTGAGCTTTCAATAATCAACAATCACCCGGTTAGTGCCATCTTTTTTCTTTACAATGAGCACTGGCAATGCCCACAGACTCTTCAATGGCTCAAGCATCCCTTGTCTGACCAGTTTCTCTACCTCATCAGAGATAGTCTCTTCCGCCACCTTTGAGAATCTAATAGGCCGCAATCAAATGGGTGGGTGATCCAACATATCTATGAAATGTACTACACCTTGGGTGCATCCCAAATATGATTGTAATATGTGAAAATATCCCAGTTTTTTTAATTAAAGCTTTCGCCTTATCTTGCTGTTTTGCTGACAATCCAGTTAGTGCTTCCCGCGGAACCACTGTCATTATGCCAAATGATGAATTTGCCGTAGGATGAGGTCCTCCCATGATATGAAATCATGAATACTACAAACCTCATTAATAAGAGCCAATTGCAGATGAGCCACCACTTGGTGCTGTTGGATCATTATTGTCTCCTTCTGTAGGTTTGCTAGCATTACCTTCACCTTATAATTTCCTGGTAACAGTAGCCCTGAAGCCATATGTGGTTCAAGCTGCGATTGCTGGTGGGGCCCCACAATTTCCCCATATAGACCTTCAGGGACATCAATTTCAAGCTCAGTTACTATTATGCATTGTTGCTCAGATGGTAGGCTCAAAGTGCTTGCTGCTTGGAGAAGATCCCTTTATACTAATAGATATGGTTGGGGAGGGCTCTGATTCTCCGCTTCATTTTCTGGTATCAGACAGGAATAACCCCATCACTGTATGCAAAATTGATCTGACTGGAGTGGAATAGATCCATTGGGGTTCCGCTAGAGGTAAAGTGAATGGGAATCTGTTTTCCCAAAATACTAATGGTATCCTCCACATATTAACCACAGCTCCAAATCTCCTCATGAATGCAGCACCAATTAGCATATTGTAGTTATTGTTTATTAGAACCACCGCTGGAGAGGAAGCTCTAACCAACCCAAATCACAAAGGCAACACGTTGTAGGCTTCTTCAGACACAGTACTCTGTGTCTCTGTGGTCACATATACTGCTCTGTGATCCACATCCAGCTTCAGCGGAAGCCTAGATACTAGCCTGATAGAGATTATATTGACTGGGGCACCAGTGTCTATGATAACACGGATTTTGTATTCTGAACAAAAATGTCATAGTAGGTGCACTCTGAATAAGAAGAACCATCAGTGTTTATTATATGGACGTCCAAAGGCTTTTTGGTACCAATAAAGAAGGATATGCCCATACTGACATGAGGATACTCCAGAGCGATTTTTTTGACCAGAATTGCTACAATAACCTCTACTAGAGAGGCAACGTCCGTTGAGGGTCCCATGTTGCTTATGCCAGTTTGTTCCAGGATCTGCCATGCGTATAGCTTCTGCACATCATGGCGGAATTTAGAGCTTGGTGTAAATAACCACTCTCTTAAATGGAAGCTGGGGTATCCTACTGAAGATGTTAGTAAAACAAGTCATCCGGCTGAGTTCTGAGTCCTATGAAAAGAGACTCTTGAGAAGCATTTAGGACAATTAAATGTAAATTAGCGGAGGTAGAGCGTCCCATCTCTACTCCACTCAAGATTTTCCCTGCTCAATCTTCTCAGATGGCATTGAATACACCTGCTGGTTGCCAGGGCAATTACCTGCATAATGCCCTTTTCATCCGCACAAGAAGCAAGCATTTATAAAGGGATCAAATCTATAATTTGCAGCGGGAGAACCAGTTCAAAAATTAACAGTATCATTGAAAGATCAGGGATGATCTGGATGAGCGTACATAGGACAAAAAAGGATCCTCTGATATATAAGGTGGACAAATATTTCCCAACGGTTCATAACTCAGTCGTTGCTTCCTATATCCTGAGGAATATGCTGTGGCGACAGAAGGGCCTTTTGCTCTACAATGGGGTCACTGAACATGGCGGAGAGATGTTGTAAGTGTTCATGATTTGAATAATCCTTGAATATTCATCCAAAATGTGAGACATAATATTATGTAATTCCTGATATGGTTTGACTGCCACCGTCATTGCTATACCTACGTCCTCAGTGGATAAGATATTGGATTTTATTAATACATGCACTTCAACCAAGAATCGCTCAGCAAACTCTAACAGAGACTCATTTTGTTAGAACTTAGGGTCAGAAAGTCGGCCTTTCATTGAACCATCCTAGCCGAGCCCACAAACAGCTGGAGAACAGTTGCTTTTAACTCTTTGTAAGATACTGAGCTATTCTGGAGGTAACAGATGACTTGGTTGGCGCTCTCCACATCCAAAGCAGACAGCAACAGTTTTGCATTCCACCAATCCAAAGTCCGTTCCACAGCAAATTTGAATCACTATAAGTATCCACGCATATTCCCATCATTACTGAAGGGTGGTAATTTCTCAATTCAAACAGCTTCGCCTTTCTCTGGGCTCAAGGTGTGAGGAGAAGCTGAATTGGGCTCTGAATAACTGGGGAAACATCCCCTTGTGAGATATTGTAGGGAAGGGCGGATGGAAGCAAATCCACCAAATTGGACTTGGAAGTAGTAGGGTTGCAAGGAAGGTTTTCCATGACCCCCAAGGGATACTCATTGGCCGATCCATAGCATCTCTCCACCAAATCACTGCTAACTGAACCTTTCCCCCTTGTTCCAGCTTGCTCAGCAAAATGTTCGTTTATTATCTGTTCCGCTTTAACCTAGTAGCACCTACACCATCCATCTTTAAATCCCTGTTTAAGTGTTTTTAAATTGATTTTGAAACTCACGACAGAATTCCTGTTCAGAGTCCAGCTTCCACACCACTGCCTGAAGTCATGAGAGAACGTCCTCCACTGTGCTCTGCATTCTTGCGTAATGCCTGCCAGCATCACGTGCTTGTCAGTTAGTGTCGTCTATCTGGTTAATGAGGATGGCTCATTCACACACTAGTTCCTTGTTGTTTCATTAAATGGGTATCCAACCATACTCGCATATCCACATACTCTACCATCTCAATTAATGGAAGAGAAATGGCTTGACTGTACTTGGCCTGACTAACAATTTCCAGTTGTCTAATATGTTGTACAAACTGGAGATATTTGGGGGACATTGACAAGGGGATGAGCAGGTTGTCAGCCAACCATTGATAGCTCCATTAGATGTGAAGTTGGCTGAATTCAGCTGCTATAGAGCCAACATGGTCCGCTATCCACTGCACTGTCAGCATTACCCTTTCCCTAATCTGAGCTATCACGGCTTCAAGTGCTTCTGCCCATTCTTCCAGGTCCATCATAAAACGCTTGGTGTTGCTTCCCAACGTGGTTACATCCTGAATCCAATCCACTGATAGACTGCACCAATCCAACAGTTCCCCTATCACTCAAGGTAATTCCTGATTCATTTGTGGAGCCAAAACGTCCAACTGGCGGTGGACATCCCCAACATGGGGTCCACCTGTATCAGCGCCCCCTGTACCTCTGAAAAAGAGTGATCAGGCGGTCATGTAGGAGGTGAGTATCATTATGCTGCGCTTAAATGAACCGCATGACGTCCCCAGTCTCAATATTATGGCGAGCCGCACATGCAGTAGCTGGCAGATAGATGGGTGCACATACACGACTAAATACTCTTCAGTTCCATGGGTACTAAGCTGATGAGACAACCCAATAGTAGTCACGCCCAAATAGGACATATACAATGCGTAGCGGGTTTCCTGGTCCCATTGATTGTAGAACAAATCAATTCATGCTCCCCCGCCTTATCTTCATAGAGTCAATATCCCCACAGAAGCCATTCTATAATGTCATGCAGCTTCTGGGGGTCACATTAATAGAGCGACCTTGTTGATCTGCCACCAACTCAGGACAAGTTTTCTAATTGTAAATCGATCATAACATCTTCATCACCTGGCTCTGTTACTGTAAAAAGTACCAGTTTATCATTCAATGCTTCCCGCACTTCCTCAGTGTATTGAGCGTGAGATCTGATAAGGTTTTGTCATAAAAAGTTAGGGCTCGCCATTTTGCCCTAGTGCCAATAAGCTATAGTTGACTAATGACCCCCTGTAGTGAGCACCACTGTAAGTTTTTGGCATAATGGCTAGATTCTGCTGAGTTAGTTTGCACAAGGTATTAACCAATGAACAACCAAATCAGGTGATATGAAGATCACCAACTCTAATAAAAACTTAATAAATATTATATGGAGCGATCACCCCTATCAACATTTTATTTAATTTCTAATAATTGCAGACTTATCTGCCAAACCTACCAAAAAAACTCCTCCTCTTAATCTTTTACTCAACTTTAATATCTGTCTTAACAAGCCAAATGCATCCTCTTCTTGATAAACTCCTATTCATTCCTTTTTTAGGAGTTTCATTAATCTCAAGGTCTCAGTAGAATTCCCTTAATTTGCTGAACCTTAGCTACTTCAATCAATTTGCTTTTCATCCATATAACTTTTCGGTCTAATTTAAAGCTTATCTCATCTCTAATTTCTGATCCACCAGAAGAGTATAGCGTATCATCCAGTCATATCCACTTCTCGACATTTATATAATAGTTTATATGGCTCAACAGAAACTTAAGTCAAGGATGAGCCAAAACTAATAAATTTGGATACTGGGGGAGGATGGGCCAAGAGGGTCAATGACACGGAAGAGAGTAGTGCATTACAAGTCTAAAAAGAATGGTTGGCTGGAAGAACCAGTGATGAGCTGATAGGGTGGCGTTGTGCAAAGTAGCCTTTTTTAAGTAGGATAAATACCCGGCGCTTCCCTTTAAAACATCTCCCTTTGCCTAATCTACCTTTTAATTAAGTTTATTTTTCTTCTTGATGGTTGGGAGTTAGGCTGGGTGATCCCCAAATGGCGCGGCTGAAACTCCAAGGGGTCATCTGGTGCTGCTAGCCCTGACACCTAAGGCAAAAAAGCAAAGCCAACCAGTCTTCAAGCTGGTTGGCCTGCTAACTAGCAGAGCCTGCTGTCGCTAGAAAGGCAATTTTACAATAGTGGTGCTCACTACAGGGGTTCTACTGTTTATTGATGGAGTAGATAAATGGTGGGTGAGGTGGTGGCAGTGATGTTCCACCATAGTTGTGTTCTGACAATTGTTAGTGGTGGGAAAAGGCAAGCCCTGGATGCCCACCTCACACGCCAAAGCTGGAATTAGGAGGGTACCATCTGGTTAAATGAGGTTTAATATCAGGAAATCAACCAGTTGAATTCCTTCAATAATTTAAGCAGATTTGTGATGAAAAAGATCAATCCCAGTAGAATGGCTTATTGACTAAAATTCATGGTTATTAGGTGATTGCTAGGTAGTTGCTCCCCAGATTGGGCCGAACTGAGTCCAAGTGATCCGCCAAGTTTGGAAGTTAGGATCAAGTGAGGCCAATAAATGGCCCAAATTTGTACTTGGGTCACTAGCAACTAGTAGCTGAGGATGATCCATTTAAATTATTTAGTAATATCAATGGAACCCAACAATCCCAAGTTTAAGGTGGCCAATGTTTTTTCTGGCACCTCATATAATAACTAATTATCACCTAAAAAAGTGTTTCCCCAAATGAATCAACTACAATAAGTTGAGATATGATGTCAGCGAGATGCTGAGATATTCCAAGTTAAGCAAGCACCCAAAAATGATTTCTAGCACAGTACAATTATTCAACTAAAAGATCAAATCACATTTTAATGTTTTTATATAGTAACCTATATGGCTTACTGAAAACTCAAGACCAAGAATGAGCCAAACCTAATAAATCGGACATTGGGAAGGATGGAGTGAGAAGGTCAACGCCAGGGAAGAGAGTAGTGCTATGGAAGGCTGAGAAGAATGGTTAGCTGGAAGAACCAGTGATGAGCTGATAGGTTGGCGGTGGGCACAGTGGCCCTTTTGTAAATAGTCTAAATACCTGGCGCTTCCCTTTCAATAAACATCTCCCTTTGCCTAATCTACCTTTTAATTAAGTTTATACTTATTCTTGTAGATTGGGGTTATGCTAGGGGATCCATAAATGGCGCGGGTGAAACTCCAAGGGGTCAGCTGGCACTGCTGGCCCTGACGCCTAAGGCAAAATGGCAAGGGCCAACCAGCAGAACCCACTGTCGCTGAAAAAGCGATTTTCTGACAATACCATTACTGAAAAAGAATGTTTAGCAGTTACTTACGCTCAATAAATCTTTATAGGTTTAAGTCCATAGTGTACATTTGTGTGGTAACTGACCATGACTCTCTGTGCTGGTCACAAAATCTTAAGGATACCCAAAGGATGGTTGGCCCTCTGGGCTTTAAAATTACAGGGCTATAACTTCAAAAATTAAAAATTGGCCTATAGATATGTTTAAAACGCAGATGGACTCTCCTATTTGCCTACCATAGTTTTACTGGCTGATCCAACAGATAAATTGTTTGATAAAATGGTAACTCAGCAATATGATAATGAACCTGAAGAGGTTCAGCGCATTTTGGGGAGGCTGAGACAGGATACTTTCGTAAGCGTGGAAAACTTTATAAAATTATTGACAATCTGATGTGTTTCCATAGACCACTGAGAAGACTGACTATTTCTTCATGTTCCATAAGCCAATGGGTCATGGTTGATATAAGAAAATTCATGAACAGTTAAGGCCACACTATTATTGTGAAATAAGTAGCTTTTGATATTCGTGAAACTCAAAGCTATTGCAAAGAATGCCAAGCTGAAGCACCTTACTGTAATGATTGAGTTCATCTTTATTGTTGCATTTTGACTCAAATTCAGATTTTCTGTATCTGAGAAAAATCGTTTAAAAAGGTTTGGTTCAGTCAGTTTATGACGCAGGGTTGTGCCTTGCCCAAATTGTAGATTAGGCTCGTACAAGCTTAATCAATGATTTGGGTGTGGTCCCCAAAAGGCAGCCATTAAAAGGCGCGCCTGCCAATTCTGAAGCTCACTTCAGAATTCTACCCCTAGCTTTCTTTCCTGGGGAGCATTGTCAGCTATTCCCCAGAGAAGCTCTGTTCAGTGGGCCCTTTTAATATCCAGAATAAAATAAAGATTGTTTTAGGGTTAGCATACCTTGCTTACCTGTTGGTCTTTTTTGGGTATCCACTTTTGAGGAGCTTTTGCGTAGTTGGGTCAGACCAACCACTATTCAAACCTTGCATAACCAACTTATAGTAGGTATGTTTGGTGCTGTTGGTGCTAAACCTCTTCCTATTCGAAGTTAGGCTGCTTTGGTGCTGTCAGTGTGCCAAAGAATCATTTATTATATGGCAGTTAGAAACTGGAACTTTCCAACTGTTACATAATTCCAAAGTAAAATGTGCGCTGCACGCCTCTGATCCTCAGTTCAGCCAACCTCAGTGGTCACTTGGTCACAGTTGTCAAGGAACCACACCGGTGGGAGCCAAGGACTGTTGGCCAACCCTGGACCCAAAGTGACCATCAGCTGAGAAATTATATTGGGGCCTCCCACTCACCAGGGATTTGGTTGGCACTGAGGGGACCTGTCCCAGCAGGGCTACCTCACCAACGGATGGTCTGCCCAGAAAGGGGATGGCTGTCCAGCTGTGATGAACTGCACGCTCCTCTCACACTTCTGTTAGAGAAAGCGCCTTCCTGGCCAGGACGGGAAGACCATCACCAACAAGAGCCTGGGAGGGGGGCGCAACACAGCTACATGCTGGGCGTGCTGATTCCAGCAGCCCAGTCCCAATTTGCCCTCACTATTTGTCTTTTCCCCTCAAAGGGCCCGGAGTTTCTCCAGGCTAATTTTCCTGGGGATTGAGGTAACTTGCCCCAGGAAGCCCTTGTTGTGGCGGCTTCCCGCTGTAGGGCCCCTCTTCAGAGAGGGGCCCTTCTCTAGTGGGGGGTAATGTAACAATTGAGTTTGTTTCAAATGTTGCATTTTAGCTCAAATTCAGATTTTCTAAATCCAAGTTGAATCGCTTAAAAAGATTTTGGTTCAGTTGTTTTGGGAGCTGGGTTTGCCTTTCCCAAATTGTAGATTAGGCTCGTACATGCTTAATCAATGATTTGGGTGTGGTCCCCAAAGGGCAGCCATTAAAAGGCGCGCCTGCCAATTCTGAAGCTCACTTCAGAATTCTACCCCTAGCTTTCACTCCTGGAGACATTGTCAGTTGCTCCCCCAGAGAAGCTCTGTTCAATGGGCCCTTTTTATATCCAGAATAAAATAAAAGTTGCTTTAGGGTTAACATACCTTGCTTAACCTGCTAGTATTTTTTGGGTATCCAGTTTTGAGGAGCTTTTGCGTGGTTGGGTCAGACCAACAACTATTCAAACCTTGCATAACCAACTTATAGTAGGTATGTTTGGTGCTGTCAGTGCCCCAAACCTCTTCCTACTCGAAGTTAGGCTGCTTTGGTGCTGTTGGTGGACCAAAGAATCATTTATTATATGGTGGTCAGAAACTAGGATTTTCCGACTATTACACTTACAAGGAGGCCACTTAATATCAATTAGCAATATTTAATTATGCCTGGAACACTGTATTTACTGGTGTTGTGGGGCCCTTGGCCAATACCAGTGGCCAATTAAAGCATATAGATGTGGACATTGACCATCTCTCTAAATGGTTGGAGGCCAATTCAGTCAAGAACCTAGTTGCAATAACCCCAAAAAGTTTATGTTGTGAATTAATATTTAGCGCCATGGCTGTTCTAATTTATTCTAATAGATGATGGGACTAACTTTACATCCCAAATAATCACATAAATCATTGAGCTAATGGGTATAAGAGGTGTATTGTTTAAATCCTATCACCCTGAGACTAATAGAAAAGTTTAAAGAGTGAATGGAGTTGAAATAGGTATAGGTATCAGATTTCAAAAGAATAGTTATTATGTTCAAAACAATGAGGTACTATTTGAGCAAAGTAACCTAAATAAACTTGTAAGAAAGGAACCTTTGGCAAGAGATATCTTTATTAGATGTAATAACAGATGTAATATCAGGTACTGATAAAGGATCAATGGCTTGCTATCCTTTCTGCTCTTTATGCTAGGTTCTCTAACAACAGCGGAAATTATATCCCCTATATTAATTTCATCCAAATAATTCCCCTTCCTCTAGCATTCTCATTGGTGCATTTTATGTATACCAGGCAGAACTCAAAAACTGTAGACTAGAGAAACAATAACCTAAATTAGGCTAATGAAGTGAATTACTAAATCTTGGAAGATTTTCATTATAGCCATAACTAATAAATTGCATTCAAGATTCTGACATATGACACCATTAAAAAGATAAATCCCATACTAAATACTTTACTTTGGCGTGAGGGACAAAATAGAGGTTAAATATTTAAGCGAATTGGAGCAGATATAAACGCTAAGGCCAAAAGCTAGTAAACTATCAGATTGAGATAGTATAATATGCACCGTGGGGTTATGAGATTTGAACTTCCATATTCCTAACTCTACAGCGCTGAGGCAAAAGAACCAAAAATAATTAATACAACATTTGCCATAAGCTATGAAGTTAAAGATTTTCAATTATATTTTCTTATTCTATCAAATCCTATTACTAAAAATTAGTTGAATATATAATATAGAAAATAAGTATTGCATTAGATGATGATTGGTCATACCAATTGCAACATTTCCCCCACTTAACCAAACCTCAGGTAACAAAGATAAGTAGGGGTCAGATAAGTTATTGGGAGATAGAGGCCAGAGGACCAGAGTGCAGGTAGTACTTCTTCAGAAGCTTAGCATGTACTCTATTAATAAGAGGTCCTTACTAGTATCCTTCAGAGTGTATGTATCTGTAGATACCTACTCTATGATCTCAAAAGGTTCTTTCCAGATATGCGCTAATTTTCTGCTCCATCCATACTCATGTTTGTCATAATACCAGAACAATTTCCTAATGCCAAAAGTAGGTTATATTCAGCAAACTTGGTTATCATGTGCTCTAACCTTTGTCTTCTTGGCCAGAGAGTTTGTTTAAATACTACCTTTTAATTAAATTTAATTTTTCATGAGCTTATCAAAATATCTATTTAAAATCATACTTTATTCTGCAACACATGAATATAAAAATGGGGGCAACGCGGCCTGCTTTCCATTAAACAAAGCAAAATGAAGAGAGGCCCGTGTCCAAATGATATACAATGTTATAAGAAAATATGGCAGAAGTTAGGAAAAGGTTTCAATTGGATGCTTTGACTGTAACTAACCTACGTAGAATTCACACAAGTGTACAATTCACCCAATTAACGGTGCCATTGGTCTACAGGTGATAGGGCATAGATATTACTCCTTGTATACCCTTTATATCATTAATCTTAGAAGTCATTTGGGAAGTAAAGTTAGTCCCATTATCTGTCAGCAGAAACAGAGGGCATTTGTGACAATAAAAGCATCTTAAAGAATAAATTTAGCTCTAGTCATGGCCCCTAAGTAACTGACTTCCTTGGCTTCCACCCACTTGTTTAGGTGATCAATGTCCATGATATATACAAACTGATCAGGAGTATTGGTCAAGGGCCTCACAACATTTATAAAAAAGTGTGCCAGGCGATATTGGTTTTAGCTAATTTATATTATGTGGCTTTCTAATAAAGAGCTTTTTCTTGGCATTTATGGAAGCAGTTGAGGGTCTCATGGATACATACAATATGAAATCCCAATAATTGTGGGATTGTAGCCGTTCAAATGTTTTCTTTTATACACCTTGGCCTGTCATCTTATAAGTAGCGATGATCAGTTAAGTCCGTTCAGTAGGCCTAGGGAACAAAAAGAGCTGTTCATCAATAACCTCGTTCAATTTTCTTACATTCAAAAAAATCTTGTCTCCAAGTTTGTCCAACATTTGTTGACTCTTGATAGGCTCATTTCCATATTGCTGAGTAATTATTTTGGTAAATAAATCATCATCCTTATCAGCCATTAAGGCTATGGTAGGTAGCCTAGAGAGTCCATCCACATTTTAATGCTTGACTACAGTCAGTGTTGAATTTCTTAATAAGATACTTGTAATTCCAATGTCCATCAGGCCAACTTCCTTTAGCTCTTTTAGGTTCTGCAACCAGCGTAAAGAAGCATAGGCATTTACCACAGTTAAATGCACGCTATGGATATAAACCCAAAATTGTTTACAATCATAAATGACAGATATTCACTCCTTTTTGGTAATGGTATAATTTAATTAGTTTATATTCAATGACCAACTGCAGTAAGTGATGGGGTGTGCTTCCCCCTCATTACTAACTGAGATAACACCGCCCCTATGGCGGTGAGGGATGAATCCATCTGTATAATGTATGGCTTATCAAATTTTGAATACATTAATATCAGCGCCTGAATTAGGCAAATCAATAACTGAATAAAGGTAAGCTGACAGTTTTCTGTCCATTCAATTGAATTCTGGTCTTGGGAAGGTAAATTAATGCTGCACCATTTTTGCTAAAGTTTTTCATGAACCAGTCATTATACAACCCTCAAAAATTCATAGATTTTATGCTTGCTACTTGGTCATAATTTTTTTGAAAGCCTCAACCTTAGCAGGCTGGGCAATAAGCCTTGTTAGTCTATGACAAACCTCAGATATTCAAACTATTTGCAAAAGAAATTGCACTTACAAGGCTTGATTTTAAAATTGGCCTGGACCAACCACCGGAAAACTTGCTCTAGATGTTGTAAAATAGTTCATTAACATTCTGGAAAAACATATTTATCATCTAGATACACTAAAACGCAGGAAATTTTTAAACCTTTCAAAATGTTATCTATAGCATTTTGGAATGTTTCTGGGGCATTGCACAGTCCTTACTGCATCCTAGCGGGTTGGTATAGACCCTGAACTATGGTCATAGCGCACTTCTCCTGTCTCTATTTTAGTATCTCAATATACCAATATCCAGAGATTAAATCCATAGTAAAAAATGTTGTGCGCCACCCAACCAGTCTAGTGCATCATCAATGTGGGTAAAGGGTAGAAAATTTTCTTGGTAATATTGTTGATTTTTCAGTAATCTATTACCACTCTTTTTGTCCCATCCTTCTTTTTATTAGTTAAAACTGGACTGGCCCAAGGACTCTTGAAGGGCACTAACATCCACTGCTGCACAAGTTGACTGATTTCTTAGGTAACAACTTCATTGGCTGCCTTGGAATGCTTAATAGGATGAAGGTAAATTGCTAGATGATTACTAGTATCATTATGGTGCAACACATTGTGTGAGCACCCCAAAACGTAGTCTTTTACAAAAATAATACTATGTTTTTTCAATAATTCCTGCACTTGCTTATTTCATCCTCCATCAACCTTGAAAGGCATACACAAGGTATCATCAAGCATAATTATTGACACTCGTTGTCCTCAAGCCCAAGTTCCTCCATATTTCCAAACTCATTGATATTCAAAACCTCTTTTATTTATATGAGGATGGCAGACCAGGGGTTAGACTCATCCGATATGTAGGGAAGAGGAAAACGGGAAACAGAAAAGGGAAAAGAGCGCAAAACAAAGGAAATCAAAAATATGACTTGGCACACTTGGGTGTGGCTGGGGGGCCACGGGTGGTGGGTGACTAGACCTTAAGTGGCATGGCAGCTCAGGGTCTAGTAGGGTGTACCGCCTATGGAGACTGTGAGGTTTTCAATGTCATAGCAAAGGAAGCAGATTGGATTCCAGTTACCCATCCATTTCTTCCATTTGTGTTGGAGTGAGCCGAACAGCCAGGCTTGGAAGTGGTCGGCCAAATGGCTGTAGAACCTGATGATGGCTTGGTTGAAATTGTGGAGGATCCCGTTGAAGGCGTCGAGGGTAATTGTGTGAATGGACTATATTGTAATGCTCACAATTAGAGCCCTTAGTGTCTGGGGGATAGGCGAGGCCATGTTGATTGCTAGGATATCGCAAGATAGTCGGAATTAGGTTGTAGGTGATTGTTGAAACAAGTGCATCACGTTGACCCAGATATGCGCGGATGGCGGGCAATCTTCCAGGCGGTGTGCTAGTGTGTTGGGTCCGCCACAGATGGCGCATGTCTTGAACATTGAGAAAGTACAGTCAGCTGTTCTAAACGTACAACGCATGTATCGCCACAATGTGGAGCACACTTGTGGGGATAAGAGGGGGCAGGTGACGAGGTCCCACACCTGCTTTTGAGTGCGCAAGTCATATGGGACGTCTTGGTAGTCTAGGTAGTCAATCTGGGAAATAAAAAAAAGGGTGGTAGTGGGGCATGAGCGTTAGACACCATTTGCTCCCTGTGGAGTTGCACGTAACCAGTTTAAGGGTGAATGTCTTCGGATTGGTGTGAATAGGAGAAGCTCCAATCCCCTTGTCTTAGGTTGTACAGGATGCGTTTGAAATACCAATTGGTGTTGTGCGGTCCAGTCGCGGTTGGATGTGTTGCAATGTACTTCATCAGAGTTGCAGGGTTGGAGGGGGACCTCAGATGTAGTGCCCTTGCGAAATTGGTTTAGGCTGCCTTAGCCCAGTGGGGGGATGGTAGGTTGGGTGACGTTGTGAGAGCTAACCATGAGCCTAGAATTTGCGTTGCTCTTTCCGTGAAGTTGAGCAGCCCCATCCCGCCTTTCTTCCGTGGGCCGTACATGGTCTCCAGCCTGACAGGTTCGCGGTATCTAGACCATAGCCAGTTCTGCAGGAGCTTGTAGACTGCTTTGGTAAAGTTGGTGGAAAAGGTAATCGCGTGGGCAGCAAACCATAACTTTGACAAGATCAGGGAGTTGGCTAACACAATTCTTTCAGTTAAACTAGCTTTACTCCTCCGCATACATGTCATTCTTTTTGTGATGTTGTCCAAAATGTTGATTTCGATGATGTCAAGTGCATATCCACCGGCTTTGAGCCATATGCCCAGATGACGGACTGGGTTGGTGGCGGGGTGGTGTACAAAGGGTAAACACAGAAGTTTTACTGGCTTTGATCGTTGTTGTGTGGTTGGATGTGTGGTTGGTTGGTTTGTGTGACGGTGGGAGGGTGGGGCCCAGTTTAAACTGAATTTGCCCATTACAATTACCTCTGTTTTCTGTTTGTTCAGCATGGCGTTACTTACTGACTCATACTGGTGAATAATGCGCTCAATCGCCCTAGCATCCCTTTTGCTTGAGACTCCAACAACGCAGTCGTCAGCAAAGGCTAGCATTTTGGTTGGTAGTTGCCCCTCCAACCTGATTCCAGTGAGTTTTGAGTTTGCAATGCGGAGGAGAGGGTCAAGGGTAAAATGTATAGTAGGGGGCTAGCGGGTCACCTTGTTTAAGGCCCCTTTGGGGGGCGATGGTGTTGGTTAGGAAGCCTGGGCCTCTGATTGCAAACCTGGCTGAGCGCGTTAGGAGGAGCGCCCAGTTTATAAAACGGGGTGGTAGGTTGGAAGCCTTTAGAAACTGTTTTAGGTAACCCCAGTGCACTCGGTTGTATGCTTTCTTTTGGTCCAGGAAAGCAAGGGCGCCTGTGGGGTTGGCCTGGCAGATGTTGGCAATTGTGTGGATGTTATCCCAAATTGAGCGATTAGGGATGAAGCCAAACTGATGGGGTAGAGGGCTATCTGAGCAATGCAACCCAGACGTTTGGCTAGGATTTTAGTTAGTATTTTGGTGTCAGTATTGGTGAGAGCGATTGGACGCCAGTTGTTTAGGTCTGCCTGTCTCCTTTTTTGAAGAGTGTGACCACATATGCGTCTTGGCCGCCAAGTAGTAGGGATGTGTCTTCCAGGCACTTATTCATAGTTGTCAGTAGTATTGGTGCGATATATTCAAAATATTTTTTGAAAAATTCATATGGTAGGCCATCAGGCCCAGGGCATTTGTTGCGCGGGGTTGATCTTATTACCTCCCATAGTTCATCATAAGTGATGGGTGCTACAAGGTCTGGTTGACCAGCTATAGTGTCAATATTAGAGGATGATAAAAAATTTTCAATTTCTCTAGGTGATGCAAAATCTGCCATGTACAGGTCAGTGTAAAATTGGTGTAATTCAGCCGATATTTCTGATGGTGTGGATGCCAGTGTGTCATCTGCTCAGCGGACCTGTGTGCAAGTCGCCAAAGTTGAAATTGGTTTAAAACGGCGGAAAATTGGGCTGTGTGAGTTTCTCCAGATAAAATGTATTTTGATGTTCATACTTTGGTGTAATGCTGGTGTTTTCTAAAGAGGGAGTTTACCTGTGTGGATAGCTGGAACCACAGGCAGCCCCATTGGGGGGTGTATCCCTCACGAGGTGTGTTGTTTTTAAGTGTTGAAGTTGTCTGATAGCTTTGTTGATTGTCACGGACATTGCGGCTGTTTTTCTGGAGTTCAGGTGGCAGGCTTTCTTGGTTGCGCAAGCCTTGAATATTTCTCACTTGGTGATAGGGTTCCCATTGGGTGTTCATCTTTCTTGCTGTGTTGTTAGCACCATATTGATCCAAAGTTTAAGCTCCAGAAGATGGATGGTGCTCGGGTGAACTCTGTGCCAGGTTGGTGGCTTTTTGTAATTTTCTGAGGATAATAACGCTATTGAGACCATCCAGTGGTTGGAGAAAGGGATAATTGTTGTTATAAAGTCTGATACTTGGTGCCATAAGTCTATAGGGGCGAGCATCAGGTCAATCCAGGTCATTGAGAACAGCTGGTTATTGTTGTGTTGAGGCCTCATCATGTTGGCCAGGGTGGGGGCTTGTTTGGGAATGGTGTCACATAGGCCCAGCGTTGCCTTTAGTATGCATAGTTCCATGTGGCCGCGGGGTATAGCCTTAGACTTGGGCCAGCGGTCAGTATTGGTGTTAAGCCAATAGTTGAAATCTCCCACAAAAAACGTTGCCTCAGGGAAAGAGATTGGGAGGATATCAGAGAAATTTTTTTGGCAGTTATTTGGATCATTTGGGGCATACACACATGCCACAGCAAAATTTTCTCTGTTCCACTCGAGGTCCGCTAGGAGCAGCTGTCCCTCCAGGTGGGAGGATGTGCTTTGGATATTTACTGGAGGGTCACAATTTTCTTGAATAACCACCCCACAGTGGTATGTCCAAAAGGATTTGGCAAGAAGGAGCATGGTTGACCATGCCTCCTCCTCCCACGGTGGACAGTGGGGTTCTTGGATGGCCAAGATGTCCACGGGGATATTGCGCAGGAAAGCCATTTTTTTGGCCTGGGATGTGGGGGCCTTGGCCCCCGCGATTTTGAGCATCCCTATGTTGATTGCGGTAGTCTGCACATCAGGAACGCTGGGGCGACCCACTGAGGTCACCCAGTTCCTTATCATGGGTCATACTGTGAGTATGGGGCCGATTTGCCAGATTGGTTCCAGTGTGTTGGTTGGCAGTCTTAGTACTAGATTTGTTCAGTTTCTTCTAGCTCGGATTACTCCGTGGAGTTTGGGTCTGGTGTGGGTTGGCTTTTGCCCCATCAGCAAAAAAAATTGCCGCTTGCCTGTGGGTTTGATGGGCAGAAACTAGGAGTTGGGGTGGTTGGGTTTTGTGCATAAGTGTTGTTGCATTGTGATTGGCTGAAATGGTCTTCATAACATCGCTTATCACATGTGATTGGCTTGGAGGATCCACAGTGGTGCAAGGTAGATCTGCTCCCACTTGGTTGGAGGTGTTTGATTGGTTGTGTCCAAAAAATTCATCATTTTGGTTGCATTGGGTTATATGTGGGGGATCTGATTGGTTATTCCACTGTGCTGTCATGGCATCCACCTGAATCTGTTCCAGGGAAATTGTGGTGTGAGTTTGGGTCTCGGCAGAACTCGCGGCCTGCTTGCAGGTGGTCTGTGCACAATGGCAGTCCTTGTGCGAAATGGGTTCAACCAAAGCGACATTAGCTCTTTTGCCCCAATAGAAGGCAAAAGTGGGTTTTTTAATTTTGCTGAAAGTTGGGCTTGTTTCATCCATATTGTCCTCACAAAAATCCAGTGCTTCAATCCTGCACTTGACGGGGCACATGTGGTCTTTGTGGCCTATAGCTGAACAGAATTAGCAGATAGGTGGGGTGTGTACTGGTGTGATACGGAAGGGGTGAGATATGCTGCCATTGGGGAGGTTGATGGTTGCCATGCGGGGAATGAGGGTGATATCCTCTACCACATCCTTATCTGGTTCAATAATGGCTATTGCCTTCCCTGTACACAGGTGGGGCAGGAGGGGAAATTTCTCAAATTCAAACTGTTTGATTACGCCATAACCTTTGAGGCCCCCGCAGAGCTTGTCTGTGAGGATATCACAGTGCACGGTGCTCAGGAGTCAGTCAAATATGATGTATAGGTCATTTGCCTTACTCCAACGTGTGCGCACTGTGCAGATGGTGCAGTCTTCATTGTTAATCTTTATGGAGAATACAATTTTTGCTGCTTCCGCTACTTCTTCCGCGGACATGAACCCAACATCCACCCATCCTCTATGTAAATTTTTATAATTTACCGAGACAGTGTTTGGGAAAGTTGTGGAGAAGGCCTCCCCCATTTTTCCCCATAATTCAAGGGAAGTATCGCTGACCATAATTCTAAGGCCGTGCTTGAGGGAGGACAGGGGTTGGGAGTGATCTATTTTGGTGTATGCACCCATTTTTTGCAGGAATTGAAAAACTCCAGGTGCGGCGCTGTACTCACCCTTTTTGGTGGGAGGGTGTGTCAACATTCTGCCGAGGCGTTTTTCCCCAGTGGGTTGGGAGGGCTTCGGGCCTTTCATGCTGGCCACTTTTGCCCAACTGGTATTGTTGCGGACAAATTTGCTCATATTCCTAGTTGATTGTCAATCTTGGAGAAATTGCATAGAATCGTGTTACTAAAAGTGATAGTAACGGGAAAGAAAAGCTTTATTTAAAACCTCTTCAGCAGGTAAAATATGAACAAAAGGGATTATTTGATGTCACTTAACTTCCATAGAATAAGGATACAGGTTAACTAAAAGCACCTGAATTTCGCAATGATCTAGTAGAATAAGACCAGGCGCAGTGACCAGTTCTAGCTGTGATCACTCAAACGGTGCAACTATATCACCATATAAACCTTGAGGGATGGTTAAGGTAATTTCTTTTCCCATTATAACTTGACCATCGGAATGGTTAAGGTAAGCCTATCATGTATAAGAATACCCTTTAATTCTATAATATGTGTCAGTAACTTCTGGGTATGGACGCATAGACACTGATAATCAATTTGTACTATACTACACTATTATTGTTTTTGGGTTACTGCAAGTTTAATTTTGTATAAAGAGTATTTATGTTCATAATAAGGACAAAACTGGCAAAAGACCCTGGCCAATTCTTGGTGGAACCCTTTGAATTGGGGCATTACTTTCATTAGTAATACTCAGCCAAATAGCACAAGTTTAGGTAGTTGGACTGTACTGACCATGCGGCGAATTCAGGAAAGTCCCTCAAAGGTTCCTCCTCGTCCCATTAACCATTTAGTTAAACAACCTATGCGGCTACCACCCCCTTTTATAGCCTTGATGGGTCCCAACAGGTGTAAAATTTTCCTCATGGTGATTGGTTCAGATATATAAAATCCTTACCTAATGGACTGGTCTTACCTACTATTGACCCTTCATCAGCCATTCCGTTGAAGCAAAGCGAGTTTGAGAGATTAATAGGTTGAAACCCTATACTTCCTAATTTGGGTACTTGTAGCTTATACTGAATTTCTCAGCTATCTCACTTCAAATCTCAGATCATTTATTAAAGCAGTTAAATAGTAACAGGGTTCTCTTTTCAACCCATTGCAACCAATACTAAAAAAACTAAAAAACCTTCTTATTTTTCTAATTTTATTTATTCTAGTTTATTACAAGAGGTTTCAAAAAATCCCCTATTTAGTTATAAGCAGTTAAGAATTTAACTATCCTGCTTCATTTAAATTGTGAAGTCCTGTGCCATTAGCACTGGTGAGCACTAGTTTAATCCAGGACCTTTGCGAGTGGTGCTCACAAAAGGGGTCTGTACGCCACAAACAAACTAGAAAAAAAGGACGTTGGTGAGGTAGGTAACCCTCCTGACCTCCCCGCTGATATAGACCCAGGCTAGCTACTCTGGAACTCCAGCTAGCCAGTTCTTTGTCACGCCTCAAAAGGCTCAAACAGCACTCTTCTAAAAGCCCTCATGGGGACTTCCGTGCTCTTCATAAACCCTCCTAATAGACAAGATTACCCTGGAAGAGTGTAGAATTGCCTCTTTTCTGTTTGATTATGAATTAATGATGAAAGGAACAACTGACCATCAAAAAGTTAAGTAAATCATTCCCTGCTTGAGCCGTATAGCTCAAAAATTGTTCCCAACATGGTCAACCTCAGCACCTGGGTAAAGGTTAAACAAGCCTTATTGAAGAGTTTGGCTCCATGCAGAGTTTACAATGGCAAATAACAGGCCTATATGTGCCTCACATGAAAAGGGTATAATCGCTTGTCATGTTTGCTGATCGATTTTATGCTGAAGCTCAGCCCTTGGTACTCGCAAGGATGCTACCTCTTCATGATGCTCTTACAGCCATTCTAACTGGCTTAGCCTTTCACCCTACTATAGCCCGGCATCTTATTCTGTTAAGCGTCACCTCCAGACTATCTGTGATATCAAGGAGGCTCTACTGGAGGTTGCAGATATCTAAAACACTGAAGCTAATACAGGCTTTGGGTCAAATCCTCAGGTTCTGACCATTGAGGCATTCTCAACTGAAGCACCACCAAAGGAGGCTATGTTGGCCCCTAATATGGTTACCATCCCAAGGCCAGCACCTTCAGTGCGGCTCAAACCTGAACTTCCTCTGCTCTGCAAACCTGAAATTACTAAGCTAGTTAGTCAGATTGCATAATTGTTAATGGGGCAGCGCACCTGCCCCCACCTTGTCGCCAAGATCATTTTTTGCCATCCAATAAGCCTCTCCAAGTGGTCCAAAAGCCTAAACCCCAATCTCAGGTGACATACGCCCCACTAACAATGAGTTCAAGGACCAGGTCGTTAATGCTAAATCACCTGTTTCCCCAAGGCTCACAGCCGTTGATCAACCCAAAGATAGGGCATTGAAGCATCAACCTCCACGAAGCTATCTTCTCCAGCCAACTAAATTTGAAACCTTTAGCCATGAGGCATCCCAAACCCCCTTCTTTAAAGGTCAAAAATCGAGCCATGACAATTACGAAACCTCCCCCA
The DNA here is from genome assembly GCA_022478985.1 of Massospora cicadina. Lineage (NCBI taxonomy): Eukaryota > Fungi > Entomophthoromycota > Entomophthoromycetes > Entomophthorales > Entomophthoraceae > Massospora > Massospora cicadina. The sequence continues at coordinate 22,622 of JAKSZP010008251.1, forward strand.
AAAGTTTAAAAGGTGGAGGAGAAACCCCAGGACCTATCATGCCATAAGGAAAGCACTGAACCTACCTCACACCCTATGGGCTCCCTGACATGCATTGATAACCCATTTAATGATGAATCTGAGGGGGTTATGAAGATGTGGGTCATTATGCCTTAGAAGCCCCATGTGATGTGAAGATAGCTGACAGGTTGAACTCTGAGAGAGTGGATATGGATAGGATACCTCGCAGAACTTATCTTCATCAAGTGCTAAGGGAACTGGAGGTTATTGACACTGCTAGTAAACTGACCAGCTCATTGCTACACTGATCCGATCTACCCAGTGTGTTAATACCCTGCAGTCAATTAGAGAGAGATACCCTGAAACTGCCAAAATACTTGCTCTACTCTCCGTTTAAAAGAGGTCCTCTTTCTTTCCCCCAACCTGGGTGGAACCTTATCCAAAGTGGAGGTCATTGTCAATGGAGTGTGGGTTAGGGCTATCCTTGACACTGGGTCCCTGGTGAACGTTGTGTCAACAAAAATCATAAGAAATTAAGCTGTCCCCTGACCTTGATTAGTACCAAGAATTTAGAAACGCTGGCCCAAATAACACCTGTGCCATAGGGTTGGACTCTTCTCTGCCTATTTGTTTTGGGAAGCTTATCTTGTCAGCCCAATTGGTGGCCTTGCCAATAATACCTATGATCTACTCATTGGGACTCCTTTTAAGATTGAATATGAAGGTTTTATTAAATTGAATCAAGGCTATCTCTCCTTGATTAACTACAAGGTTCCTATGATTATGACTAATAAAGTGATCAATAAAAAAGATTACACTTGCATTGTTGAGTACTCCTCTTCCGCCTTATCCTTACACTACATAAAAGCAGAACCAAGCACCAAAATGTTGCCTCCATCAGTGAATGCTCTAGATGGTATCCCTTTCTATGCGTCTGAAGAGGTGGTAATCAAAGCGCGTGAACAAAGGTTAGTTGACACTAAGATTCCCTACTGATCCCCACAACTGTCTACCGCACCTGATCAGCATTGACGGAGTTAGCCCTCTTGATCCTAGAGTCTCGCCAGGTGTGCTAGACCCAGCTTATCAGAGACTAATCAATCTCCTGTTGTGGAATCTCACCAAGAAGAGCATGGTCATCAAGAAGCATCAAGAATGGAAGAGGTCTGCTGGTCCATATTGAGGACATTAAACAAGTTCACTGTATTGGGTCTATTGCTGATATGGGCTTACCTACAGACCAATTTCTATGAACTCTTCCTACTGTTAATGTTTCTGATGAACTAACCCCCAGAGCTTGTAAGGGTCTAAACCCTACTAGAGTCCTATAGTGACATCTTCTCTAACTCTAATACTGACTATGGGCACATGAAGGGTTGGACGCATACCATTGTTGTTGGGGATGCTCATCCCATCTGATATAAATCTTATCATAAATCAAAAGTTGAAGGGTTACTATGCAGACGGAGTTAAAACAGTTGTTGGACGCTGAGTTTCTAATGCCGCCCCAAAGCCCTTGGTCGTCCCCACTTTCCTAATAAAGAAGAAAAATGGAGGTCATTGGTTAGTTATGGACTACTGCAAACTGAACAACCTTACCAAGAAGGACAGTTATCCTATACCCCAAATTGACGAAACCCTAGCCCAACTATCTGGCTCTAACCTATTTTCTGCCATAGACCTGGCTAGAAGTTATTGGCAAATAGACCTCTTTTCCCAAGATCAGGAAAAATGCGCTCTTATTTGCAGCGAGGGTCTCTTCCAGCCTACCTGACTACTCTAAGGGTTATGCAACGCCCCCGCAACTTTCCACCGAGCCATGGACCACATCTTTCAAGATCTGAAGTTAAATTGCATCATCAATTATCTTGATGACATCTCAGTGTTCTCAAAGACCTTCAACGAACATCTTGCTCACCTGAAGGCAGTGTTTCAGCGCCTACGTGAGGCCAACATCAAGTTAAAGCCCTCCAAAGCACACTTTTTCAAGAGGTTATTAGATTTTCTCAAAAACGCCATTTCACAGGATGGAATTTAACCCCTACAAGATAAGGTTGAGGCTATATCCAAAATGACTGCTCCCAAACCCATGTATGATATCCAGGTATTCATGAGTATGATGGGTAAAACCACCAATCTATCCCCAAGCTCGCCCATCTGAGTGAGCCTCTTGTATGGCTATTGGCTAAGAACTTCCCTTTTTATCGATGTAGCTGAACAAAAGGCCGCCTTCAAGATTATAAAGCAGTTGCTGCAAAAAAACTTATCCTGCACCACCCTGATTAGCTAAAACTTTCCTCTTGTTTATGGATGCCCCTGATTACGCTTTTGGGGTCATTCTGGCTCAAATTAGATGCAATGGCGTGGATCACCCCATCTCCTATTTTAGTAAGACGTTATCCAAGGCTGAACTCAATTACAGAGTTACTATCAAGGAGTGCCTCGTGGTCCTGCTGGATGTATTATATTACAGCCCTTTCTTATATGGGACTACTTTCATTGTGGTCACTGACCACGCCTCCCTGAAGTGGTTACAAAATATGAAGGATCCTACTGGGTGGTTGGAACACTGGTATCTAAAGCTCCAACACTATGAAATGAAGATTGAGAATCAAGCTGGAACCTGCCATATGAACGTTGATGGTTTGACACAGCTGCCTATCCTTCACCTGGATAATAGTGAAGCTGAAAATCTGCATGACCTCCTTATGACCCCCGACGCCTGGGAAGACAAGGATGAACCTGTCAGGAAACATTAGTTTGACACTCCTGTCAGATTCTGGTGGTTGACTCAAAAATAAGCCCTTTGACAATCAACATATCTAGAAAATTATCCTCACAAAACTCAAGCTAATACTCTAATTCTCAACTAAATGTTAATTGCTATTATACAGATTGGGCTGATTATCCCAATGTTAATCAAATTCAATTATTCTATTAAAAGCTCGTGCCATATATCCTTGCACAATCAGGCCATTTATATATGCAACAAAACTCAGCAATTGGTCTCAAATATTTGGGAATAATATCAATTATATAGTGTAAGAATTGGTGTTGACCTTTAAATAACATTACTATTGGGGATTATCCCTGATACTTCAAACTTTTCTCTCTCGTTGTTACTAATTGCAACAAATTCGATTCAAGACTAGGTAAGTTTGATAATCTCTTTGAGGAGATTAGTGTGCACCCAATGTCAGGTAGCAGTTAGGAAAGCAAAGTAAATGGTACACTATTGGGCTCCAAACTGTCCAAAGTTTGTAAACGCCCCAGTGACACAGGCAGCCTAAATAAAAATAAAAAATGGCAGTGAATATTTACCCAGAGATTTTAGCCTGACAAGTAAAATGCAAATAGTTCATCAATACTCCGAATTCCTAGCCCCTGTCATCAGTGGAGCACAGGGTATAAGTTTTCCTGGATATTAATCAAATGGTGCTTTGGGAAAAATTCTGTGATGTGCACAACCATTTTCTGAATGCAGTATATGTTGCACCGCAATCCATGAACCATGGTTGATTGGATCTTGGGTTTGAAAATAAATAAGCAGTGGATGAAGCTGCACAGGTGCATGTGATGGTAGACTTCCCAGATGGCAATAGGTGGTTGAGACGAAGTGCACTTGGTGGACCAAGTCAAACCAAATTTTGCTACCTTTGACTTTCTCTCCACAACAATAAAGTGCACAGTGCTGGAGCTCCACCTCATGTATGGGCTTAAACGCTATGGGGGACTTAGTTACTAACAATGCAACTCTTTATGCTTATGCTGGAAATGTGCACAGGTAAGTGATTGCTGTGATCACCCCATCTGTAGTCATAGCAGAAGATTTGACCCGAATCCCCCATATTACAGTTGTGTTTGTTGACGGGCAGGAATCCCACCTGTTCTGCATCACAGTGGATAGCACACCCCCTATTTTCACCTTTTGTCACACTTTTAGCCATAAGGCCCACATATTACCTGCCTAGAAGGGCATCACATAGAACTAAATCCTACCCAACACAATGGGCAGTGCAGACTCCCATTATGAACTAGCTATTGATACTGAAGCCGCCTTCCCATGGGGTGCGCAGGGGTGTTACATTCAGGTCAAACCTGTGTCCCTGCAAGTATGCAAAAAGGTCAAGCAGGACCATAGAGCAGCAGCCTAGGCAGCGGCCACGGCTGCATCTGTGATCCCACCAGCCCAGACCCAGGATGACATCAAGTCATTTGCTGCTTAAGTGGCTCGTTAATCAGTTCACCAATCAGATTGGGCCAACCAACCTGAGGACCCAATGGGTGAGTCAGATGTACTTGAGCAATACTACGAAGCCTCAATCAAAACCAATTCTACCACCCATTTCCAATAAAATTTCTGTCAACCTCCAATAGTGCACTGCAGAAGCAAAGTAATTTGAAAGTTCATAACAAACCATGAAACGCCAAACAACCTACTTCTACGCCCTCTGCAAAGAATCCCCTCAAGAAAGCAAATGATGTGTACAGTCTGAGATCTTTCAAAAAGCCGTTGCTAATGAGAAAGTGGAAAAGGAAGGCCAAGGGGCCCTTCCCATAGCACCTAAGGTGCAATGGGGGAGCCTTCACAGTAGGGACGTTGAACATCGCTGGACTCAAGGCCTCACTGTCTGGGCTAGGAAACTGAGTTTTTTAAAAATTAATTTACCTGTGGACATCTTGGCCATTCAAGAAACCCACTGTCCACATGGTGCCAATGAAACATGGGCATCCGTGCTCCACACCTCCCTTTCTTTTTGATCACTGCACTGTGGGATGCTCATATGTGCGACACATAATTTTAAATTTAGAATAAAATTTGTACCTTGATGGCTGTGTGCTTGTAGTGTCTTTTTCATGGGACGACAAATTGCACGCTATTGTGAAAATTATGCCACAACCTGTATGCGGGCTTTACAGGAATTCCTCTCAGCCATTACTTCCCTCCCACTTCCTCCTGACCCCTTTGTGGTGGGTGACATTGATTGTTGGGACAACCCAGCCACTTACCGCTGACCTTCTGCACCTGCCCCCCACAGGGGCATTTAGAACTTTGCGTTCTAAAAGCCACTTTGGGGCTGTTTGATACACTACCTAAACATGCACCGCTGCTCCCCAACATGTCCTTTCCCCATGTACACAACAGTCAGCTGAGGTCTATGTCCCACATTGACCTTATTCTTGCCCTGTTGAACTTTTGGTTTCAGGTTGCGCACTTTACAATAACAAAAATTGATCTCTATGACCACAGGTTGGTATCAATAGCCTTCTCTTTGTCACACCCAGTGGCACAGGCGCCAAAGTAGTGCATACTTTGTCCAGATGAGATCACGTCAAACAGGTTTTCCTCATGGGCGAACACAAAAAATTGGCACTGGAGTTCGCCACACTGTTCTGTGTGGACCCACTTACTACCTGGTCAACCTTCAAAGTAAACAACATCCTTCAGCCATGACACCTCTCATTGTGTCACTCTCAGACTGCATTGGTAGTCATCAAGCGCACGCTTGCAGAAGTGGACCACCTGGAGTCTAAAGTCATGGCTGCAGGCTACAACCTGGCTTGGGGTCATAAGTGGGCAGAAGTGTCTGCTCATCTCAACGCATTGGTAAGTCAACACAAACATCGCATTTGTGTTCAGTATAAAGTAAAAAATATAACAGCAGGTGAAATGTGCTCCACCTATTTTTTCCATAACTTTTTCACACTGTGACAGAGCTTGGCCTGAACACAGGTGTGGCAGCCGGACCACTCCATCACAGATACTCCAGCCAAAGTGGCAAAGTTCTAAAATATAACTCTTAATTGTATCAGCATATTAAATTGTCTGGAGATCAACCCAAAAAGAATGTCTAAAAATATCATGGATAAATAGATTTCAGTAAGTCATGATCAACTTCCCACCCTATGGCAAAATTTTTATGTCAATCCTCATAATTGGCATGATAGCACTTGCACATGGTCTTCTTAAATGGGAGTACCTAGTGCTATTGAGAGAGGCCTGCCAATGTCCCAATGAGGGTGCATCATTTACTTAAATCGATGGTAAAATTTCAAAGAAGATGTTTTGTCAGCAGTGCGATGAAACAAAAATTGAGATGATCCTATGATAATTTTGCATAGGCTCTTGCGATTTTTGTCCTGGAAACTCTCCAAAATATGAGAGTATTTTGCCACCAATAAACCTAGCAATAGGTCATAGTTGTATCAGTTAAAGGGCTGAACTGAGGTGGAAAATAATCTGTGTAGATTGCATGCTCAATATGTGGCCAGGAGATGCCCTAGAGGTATAAATACCAGCACTTGTTCTAATGAATAATCATCTTTTAATATAGTCTAAATAAAGATATATTTTATTTAATCTCTGTTATAAAATTGGAAGGGTGGTTAGCTGAGCGGGTAAAACTGCTTCCACTCCTAGTGCAGGTTTTGAGTTCAAAACCTGTACTGACTAGAAAACATCCTCGGTATGGTATATTTGTCCCAAGGTTGACCCACCTCAAATAAAAAAATTGGCGGTAGCTTAGAGATATGTGCAGTGGTTTTACACAGGGTTAAGCCCACCTAGCAATAGGTCTAACAATATGATAGATGTTGTCCTCAAATAAGGTAATAACCTTTTATTAAATATAAAGCTATTGCTCCTATGACGCTCTTTTATTTATCTTAATAAATTACAGAAGATCCTCGCTGTTCCACTCACTCTAAACTAACAACAACCTCCCCTATCAATTATCTCATCTCACCTATATCTCAGCAACTTTGGATGATACCATTTCTATGCTTAGTAAATCAGTTCGCTGTATATTGGTTCCAGAAATTCTTCATTCATTAAATTCACAATTGTCTATTTGAGGTGATTTACCACTATTCATTGTACATTAATATCTACTAACTGCTTCATATGAAAGCGATCCAATAACCATTTGTTCTAATTCAATATTGCCTCAGTTTTTCTTTCCACTAGAATTCACTTTTGAGCGATTTAGTTAAGAAAAAGTAATATTTTCCACTGCTATCTGGCCACGCCCTTTTATGATATGTCTGCGGATCAGCCGCCTACTGTCCAATGTGGGGTAGCGGTGCTCCATCACCTAGTGTTTTCCGCCCTGCAGGCAAATGCGTTTACACAGGGTCAAATAGCCTGCCATCTTCATCCTGCAGTATTGTCCCCCCATGGGATTTAGCACTCCACCTTGTGCATATCCACCCTTCTCACACCTATCCTCTCACTCTCCCTCTATTCACAATCCAATTTTGCCTCTGAGTTGACTACAGGTGTTTATTCCCATATGCTGACAAAGCAATTATCAAATTGGCCACTGCTGCATTTTCATCAGCTGGCTTTATCAATTTCCACACTTTTAAGGGCTATTTTGATATTGGATTAGATTGAGGAAGCCGCTGCTGCAGCGGCTTCTACTCCCCTTATTTTTAAAAATACTCTCATCCCTACTACCTGAACTCACCTGCCTACAGACACCACAATGGTAGTGTTCTATGTGTCCCTCCCTTCCCACCTCCCACCCCAAGTTTTGTATGATCAGCTGATGGTGGGGCTTATGGTGTATGGCTCTCATACCAACCTCATCTTTGCTGTTCCCTCCAGTGCAGAGCGCCTTGCTACCCTCATGTAACTTCCACCATTGTCCAACACTACCATGCCATAGCCCACCAAATCCCCCCATGCTCATATTGCATCAGCGCCTGAGCACTTTTTTGGGCTCAGGTGGATAATGGTCACCAAATTTGTCCCCTATGTTTTGGACTCAACCATTACAAAAAATCCTGCCATTGAGCCACTTCCTCTGATATGGCTTTGGAGCCATATTCAGTGGGTTCCAAATGGGGAATTTTGCTGCCCCCTCCCTCCCAAAATTCTTGTTCAATGGGCCAGAGTGGGAAATTGGCCCCACCAAATCAAATACCCACATTAACCCACCCAATTATAATCCTGCCAATCACTATCAGGCTTGGACCGCTATTCACTCTAAAGTAACCCATTCGCCCACTACCACCCACCCACTTCTAACACACTATTCTCATGAACCAGAATCCATGGGACCTATTGGCTGAGATTGATGAATCAGGTCACGTTATCATGAGTGAGAAAACTGGTCAACCTCTTGGCCAGTTTGATTATGGTCAGGCTGAATTTTCTTTTCTGATTTTGACATTATCCCACCCACCAAACGTTTCACTCCTAAACCCAATGCCGCCCCCTACCAAAGTGACCACCAGCTTGGCTAGCTGTGGTGGCCTCTCCCCAGTGCCCAAACCTATGCAAAGCAGTAGTCAAATCAGTGGCTCAATACCAACTAGGGCTGCCCACACTCTACTTCCCCCAATTTCCCTGAATCTCCCTACAGTGATATCTCAAAATTTATTTGACGATGCCAAAGCTGCTGTCATGCATGTCGCTACATTAGCAGATTTTAACCCATCTGCTAAAATCACCCACCAGAATATCTCCAAATTTGATCAACTCCCTGAAGCGCACATTCAAGCGATCTGTATGTAGCAGAATTTGTTGAAGCAGTCTACTGTGCTAACCTTGATAAGGAGGTGGAGAACTTATACTATACTGCCATCCACCCACACTATGCTGATGCCCGAACGCCCTGGCTCTCCGCTTTAGTCAATCTCTCCAGCCAACATGACATAGTCATGGTGAACTCATCTTCTGACATACTGCCCAACCCCCTCACCCTCAGCCAAGGTGGGTTAGCAATTTCTGCTCCCCGCCTGGTTTGTTGTTTTTGTTTTGTCTTCCTTGTTCTTTTGATTGGGCTGTTTTATTTTATTTTGTTTGTGAGTTTTGGTACTGTCCGTCCCCTGGTTGGCGTACCTCAAATAAATCAATAATTAATTTAATATTGCCTCATCTCAAGACGCTCTAAAATCAGAACTCATACTCAGGCTCGGTGGAATCTACCCATTCTTCCATACCATCTTAGGGTTTACCATTGAGTCATATCAGAATTGTGACATTACCCCCCCCCTTGACTGGATGATAAAGCTTCAATTGCAAATACTCCCAAAGGAACTTTTTATGCACTCAGTTAATTATCTGACCGCTTGAGGGTTCCTTGATAGTATATACATCCTTACCCGTATTTTTGATAACTTCGATTGAGACAATCCAGATACTGGCCAACTGGTGCTTCCACCCAAAATCATGTTGATCATGGAATAGAGGAATGTCCCCATGATTTGAACTGGGATAACCTGCTACACTATACCTGATAAGCAGCTTGAGTCTTGATCTTCTTGGCTAAGCTATAGGAGTATGCTTTAGGTTGCAATTTGATTAATGTGTCAGCTATGGTCATCAAATACTGTTTGGGATATATTCCGCCAGTATTTTCTACACAGGTGTATAGCAACGGAGGAATAGCAGGGTGTCATCCATACAGTAGTTGGAAGGGGCTCTTCCACATGGCAGAATGATAATATTTATTATAGGTGAAGATGGCGGTGGATAGAAGGTAAAATCAGATTGAGGGTCAATCTGCTACTAATTTATGGAGTATGTTCACTAAACCCCCATTGATCCGCCTGACTATTCCGTTGGACTTGGGGTATGAGATTTTTAGAACCCCACGGATTGCCATCAGCTCATTTAGCTTTGGAAGGATGTGGGAAGTGAAGTTAGTTCCATTATCAGTAAGGAGGAACTGAGGGAAGCCATGCTGCTGGATAATGCATTCCATTATGAATTTGGCCACTGTGACTGCCCCCAAATCTCGTATCACCCTTGCTTCAACCCACCTGGTTAAGTGGTTAATTGCCACTAAAATGTACTTGGATCAGTTATCTCCCGTTGGCAGAGGGCCAACGACATTAATGGAAACCGTATGCCAAGCAAAGTGTGGCTCTATTAACTAGTATGAGGTCCTCGTGAATGGCTTTTCCACTTGGCATGATGGCAGGAGGAGATAGTATCAAGCACATTGAAGTTCATGCTTTCTCAGTAACAGAATTCTGCAACAATTCCATTGTCTTGCGCACACCACCATGTCTGATGGCCCTATGTGCGCTCATGATAATATTAGGCCATGCTGAGGGTTGCAGAAAATTCACTGTTAGATCGCCGATCTGCTTATACAACTCACCATTTTGCTGGAAAGTATTTGCTCACATCTTATTCAACGCTTTTATGACTTGCGGCGGCTCATCATTGTACTTTCTGTTGAGCATCTTATTGTACATGATGTTTCTCAGATCCGCAATAACTGCAATGGTTGGTAGCCTCAACAAGAAATCAGTGATATGGTGTTTTGCTACAGGGCAGTGGAGAATCTCAAAGACAAAAGCTTTTAGTTTGAGGGCCCATCAGGCTAGGCGCCCTTCAGGTTCCTTGAGATTTTGCAACCAGCGTAATGAGGCATGATACATTATGACTTTTTTTATTTAACTGAGGTAAGGTGACCAGGATTGGACAATACCAAACTAAAACTAAAATCATAATAAAAAATTAACGATTCAAACAAAACGCCCAAAATGGATGGATCAATTAAATCATACCTAACAAATATCCAACAAAGGTGAGTAGTGAATAATGCTATACCTCCATGGTGGATGGGGAGGGGGATTGGGGGGCTCATCTTCACCTGCATCCATCTCATCCAAGAGTAGGGTGCGTGTTAAGGCCGATTTTAAGGGTGTGGGGGCATTAGCAGTATGGGGTTCAATATCCTTGATGACTGGAACTTCTGAATGGTTGCCAGCCATCATATTTCCAACGATTTATTTGCCCAAAGCATCTTCAGCTTTGAGGTGGGCATCTGGGAATTTAATGAACATGGCAATGTTGGTTCAGGTTATTTTTTCTTTTGGATTCCATGCTACTGTTAACACTTTCTGAATGGCTTCAGTGACGTTTTTGTGTAAAGTTTTCATGTTAATTTTACTTTGTGTAGTAAGATCTTTAAGAATAACGAAAGGTGGAATTCCTCCTGCGAGTGCAGCCATGGATTTGGCGGCAGCTTTGCGGAGAGGATGGCAATCTGGTGTGGCAGCTGCTTCTACTGCAAGCTGGTGGTCTTTGTAGAACGGTTTGGCGTTAGGTTGTGGGACATATTTCTGAGGTGGGAATTTTGCATCCCATTCTGCATTACAGAGCCACTCAAGATGCAGCGTCAGTTCTTCAATGACGTTACCTGATTCGTCAATTTCATCCAATAATCTTCATGGGTTTTGGTTGAATTGGATTGGGGAATCAGCATACAGTTGAGGTTTTTTTGATTCGTTTGTGGACGCATGGGATCAAACTGAGATCTAATCTGATGTTTGAGTGGATGAATTATTTATGGTATTGGGGTGGGGAAGGAGGCTGATTGGTGGCTGCAGGTGCACCTGCTGCATCAGGTTTTGGGGGTGGAGGAGGTAGGATTGTGCCCCATACCTGAGATTATCAGGGTTGGCATCAGATTGGAGGTTGGTGGATGAGTCATCTAATCCATCTGATGTGGTTGAGTAGGAGCATTTGCGTTTTGAGTGGTCTAACTTGAAACATTATGGACAGATAGTCTGCCTGCCCTCGACGTGGGCCCAAAACAGATGATCAGGTGCTGAGGGAATAACAGTGCACGGCGGAATTGCTGCCGCAATTTTACTAAATTCAGGGCTTATTATGGCATATGCGCAAGGCCCAGAAAGTCGTGTGGCCCCATTTGGGACCACAAATTGTAGGATGGGGTTGGAGCCATAGGCTGCCAAACTGGCCATCAGCTCCTGGTGGAGCACTTCAGGGGGAGGTGGATGGGCAGGCCAGCAAACTGTACCACCAAAGTTGTGTCTTCTGGGAGCCAAGTCTAAGTTGTGGGGAGAGGGGTGCCCTGGAATACCAGGGGCACAGTTGCTGAAGAGGCAGCATCAGCTTTGCAGGTGAAGCCAAGGTCAAAATACCCTTTGTAGGGCGGAAATTGATAAATCCGGTGGGTATCATCACCGCCTGTGCCATTTCAATAATGGCTAAATCATGGTATGGGAATAGTTTCTTATATCTGACCCTTAGGCTGTAGTGCATGTTGCTCAGGGGAGAACTAGGGGGCAGCGAGGTACCGCTTGGGTACAAGCAAGGTGGGCATCCAGGTCCTTGGGAGGAACGAATTGGCCCATGGGTTTGGAATGACTAGGTGAACCAGTCCTAGCGCGTTTTCCTGCCGGACAGAAAACGTTGGGGCAGGAGTTTTACCGCTGCCCCACGCTGGAGCAGCCAGCGGAGAATCTGAGGACATCAGAGCAAAACTATTATGGGCAAATACGATTTGCTTTTTTAAATTCGTTAATTTGGCTCAGAAAGTTACGCTGAGTAAAAGAAAAGGTTGATTTTTTATGACTTTAGACTTTACTTCCTGCAAATATACTTTAAATTGCTTGTAAGAATATATTACCGCTAAGCACTCCCATTCAGTCATGGAATAGTTATCTTCATGGTAATTCAGACTTTGACCTCAGTATGCTACTGGATGCTTCTCCCCTTCGTCATCTTTTTGAGACAGAATTGCCCCAACAGCAGAAAGGGACATATTTTTCTGTACGATGACTCTTTAGAGAAGTTTGGGCTTTGTAACATGGGTGCACTGATCAGTGCTCTTTGTAGTAAATCGAAAGGGCATTGTCAGCGTTCCATCCATTCTAATGCGGCGTTTTTATCTCAAACAGCAGACCTCCAATACAATTAAAGCTGGGTATAAAGTGGTGGTAATAGCTAACCATCCTCAAAAATACTTGTACATCACGTTTGTTGCTTGGTGTAGTCATTTTTGAATAGCCTTCACCTTAGCTGGTTGAGGCTAAAGCCCAGTTGCATCTACTAAACCTTAGGTACTCTAACTGCTCTTTGAACAAAGTGACATATTTGTGGTTTGATCTTAGTGTTGGCCTTTGCAAGCCAGCGGAAGACCTCCTCCAGGTGGGTAAGATGTTCAGAGAATGTACGCAAAAAGACATTAATATTGTTGAGGTACACAAGGATGCACAACAGCTTCAGGTCGCTGAGAATGGTACCATGGCCCATTGGAACATAGCTGGGGAATTACACAGCTCTTGTGGCATATGGGTTGGTTAAAAAAGCCCTTTGTATGTAATAGCATATTTTTCCTGTTTTGCCATGAGTAACTCGATCTGCCAAATTGCCTGATATCAAATCCATTGCAGAGAATTAATGAGCTCCACCTTATTGATTCAGCACATCATAAATCTGTGGCAATGGATATGAGTTTTTTGGTGATACTGTTGAGCTTCTGGTAGTCTATTACCACCCATTTGGTACCATCCTTCTTTTTTACAATCAGAAAGGGTGAGGCCCACGGACTCATTGAAAGTTCAAGCATCATTTGATCCAGTAACTTGTTGATCTCCATTATCACTACTTACTCAGCTGGCCTTGATCAGCAGATCAGTTGTGACCTGATGGGGGATGATCCTAGTGTTCAACTGATGGACTACCCCCTGTGCACATCCTAAATCATGGTCATTAACACCAAAAATCTCTTAATATTTATGAAATAAAGCTATTACAAGATCCTTCTGTGCTTTTAATAACCCCATTAAATCATCACGTGGTACCACAGTCATCATGGCGGACTGTGGTTTAACAGGTAGACTAAAAATGTCCAGTGACTCAGCTTGTAAACCTGAAGGACCTTATCAACAAGGATCAAGTGTAAACACACCACTATTTGACTTCAGCGGATTTGCAATGGTTCTATTTATAGGTTCACAAGTAAAACCTTGATCTCCCCATGTCCCAGAAGTATGATGCCTGAAGCCACATGTGGCTCAAGCCACAATTGCTGATAAGGCCCCATAACTTCCCCATAGAGTCCGTGTGGTACTTCTACCTCCAACTGAGAGTTCGCAATTGCTTGGTGACCAGATAGGATAGATATAGGTCCAGCCGCTTGGAGAGGCAGCCCATGATATACATATATCTGCTGGGGAAGGGACAAGTCTTGATTTTTAATTGATGATAGCGAACTGGAATCTCCCCATCACTATAAGCAAGATTGATATGCCCCATGTGCACCAAGTCCTTTATCACTCCGCTAAAGGTAAAGTAAATTTGGATCCGTTGTCCCAAAAGCTTGAATATCTCCTCTGTCATATCAATGTCATACCCATGGTGCCACACAAAAGTAGTTCCAATTAACATATCATAAATAACATCTGGTAACACTATTGCTGGGGCTACAATGACAATTGACCTGAATCGCAACAGAAGTATGATATATGCTCCTTCAGAGACCGTTCTATCTGCTCCAGAAGTTCCATATACCATCCGGTGTTCTATATCCATCTTAAATTTCAACTTAGCCACCAACTTAGTAGAAACTATTAACTGGGGCACCAGTATCTATTATAAGGCGGACTCAGGTTTTACCTACTACAATGTCACAGTATGTAAATTCTGAATATGATGCATCTTGATTGGGTACCATATGGACATATAATGAGTCTCTGTTCCCAAGGGAACTTGATATCCACTCACCAACTTTGGGGTAATTTTTGACGATAGTGTTGACTGGAAGAGCGATAGTTATTCCTTGCAAGGAAAGTGAATCTGTGGATGGGTCCAACTTGTTAGTGGAAACTTGGTCAAACATTTGGCAAGCGTATGGTTTGGGCTGCATCTGAGATCCTTCTTCTGCCGCAGCTTTGGGATGCACTTGTTGCACAATATTCACCCTTCCAACAGGCTGCTGATATAGGAATGCGTCATCATACTGGAGGGCTTCTGCTGCATATACTTCAGTATTTCAGGTGGGATATTTGAATTTGGGATAGCAGAGGTAGAGTCACATTGTACTCCACTCTGACTTTTCCCTGATCACATTGATCCTGCTGTACATAATGGACCCGTTGATCAGGGCAACCTCATGCTAGGTGCCCAGGGTGACCATATACAAAACAATTCACCCCATAAGGCCTGCTTCATTAAATATTGTTATTTGGTTCACGCGGACAGTTGTATGGAAGGTGATCAGCATAAACAGGACTGGGTCAATATAATGACTGCTGACGGACAGCGTAATTAGGCCCAAGGTGATAGTTAGGCCGTGGACAATAAGCAGGTACTGGGCGGACGTTTAACTGATGAGGAAAGTTTTTCTAAATCTGAACCGGACAGGTGAATTCCCCAAAATAAAATGATTCTGTGATGGTAGTGAGAAGGGTTACACTCAGTATTGGGCGGGGAAAAGTTAGAAGATACAAGGTTCAAGAACTGATCAATGTAAGAAAGGGCACATCTTAATCCAACATTAGGTTCATGACATTGTACAGCTCACAGTATGGCTTCAAAGTGGAGGTGATTGCAATGCACATGTCAGATTCAGATAAAATTCCTGCCCTAATTAGCACATGGGCTTCCACCGTGAATCAATCAGCAAACACAGTGAGAGTCTCATTATGGTGAAACCCAATGGTCAATAATTCAGCCTTCCGCTGTGACATCTTTGTGGTACCCTAAACAAATTGCAACATAGTATCTTTCACTTCTCAGAATGAAATGGAACTGTTTGGAAGATATCAGGTGACTTTGTCAGCAATTTCAACATTAAAGTGAATATTAACAGTTTCACTTTCTGCCAGTCAAAGGCTCCTTCCATTGCAAACTTAAATCGCTTAAAGAACCCATGAATATTCCCATTGCAATTGAACAGAGGCAACTTATCACTAAAAATTTTCTGAAAAGTTCATTTTGCCTTTTGAGCACAGCATCTAAGGCAAGTTTAATTTCTGCAATTTTGACTGGGGTAGTACTTCATAAAGATCCTCTGTGCATGCAAGCCTGATGCTCTATGGCCAGCAACTGGAGATTTATTTTGTGTAATTGATCAATGGGCCCCTTTATTAAGCACCACTGCTATAAAATTTCTGGTATCTTGGAGATATGCCGCAGGGGTTTTGCACAGTGTTAAGCCCACTGAGCAATAGGTCTGATGATATGATGATCGTTGTCCTTGAACAAGGTAATAACTTTGTATAAATATAGAGCTATTGCTCCTATAACACTCTTTTATTTATCTTAATAAAATACTGCAGAACCTCGCTGTTCGCTTACTCTAAATTAACAACAATCTCCCCAATCAATTGTCTCATCTCACCTATATCTCAGCGACTTTAAATGAGGCCATTTCCTTGGCTTAGTAATTCAGTTCGCCATATCTTATTGGTTCTGGCAATTATTCATTCATTAAATTCACAATCGCCTAATTTGAGGCGATTTACCACTATTCATTGTACATTAATATCTCCTAATTGCCTCATATGGAAGTGATCCAATAACCAATTATTATAATTCGATATTACCTCATCTCAAGGCGCTCTAAAATTGTAACTTATACTCAGGCTTGGTGGATTTTACCCTTTCCGCCGTAATAACTTAGGGTTTTCTGTCCAGTCATATCAGAATAATGATAATCTATTTACTGGTTTTTCATCTGAGTCTTTTCTTTGAATAGTGTCAACAAGCTGGAATTTGCCAAATCCAAAGCTTGTACCTTTTAGCTGCCTTGGTAGAAGTTCCCAAATATGAAGGGAAAATTGAGCCCAAAATTGACCAGAAGAGTTGGAATAATCTGAATACACTTAGTGAGCTTCCAAACGGTCAAAATAATATAAGACACAGGCTAAAGTGAGGATCATTTGGCTGAACTTCAACCCAACTAAGCATGTAGGATCAAATTTATCAAGCGAGCAATCCTTAAATTCTAACAACTGGTGCTCACTCAAAATCGGTGACACCCTCTGAAATGGACCCATACAGCCAGTTCCTGGATGATTCAGCCAGATGAGAAAGTGGCAATGAGATGGAAGCTAGTGACAAGGAAATATTGGATTATTTCAATACCATCCGCTAAGGCTCTGATGCAGGTACCTCCTACTCCCTGGATCTTATCACAGTGGGGGAGCTCATGTATATACAAAAAGACCTATTGTTCTTACATCTGAAAGCATAAAAGCTATGCTGGAAACTCTAATCTAGGGTTTTATGATTGGCACTTCACAAATAGATCCCTCCTTCAGGCTGTTCTATTACCTCAAGGATCAGACGCTCAAGATGGAGATATACATGAAGTACTGTGATGCGATCATGGTATCTATTGCCACACGTCTCACAGACAGTCAAACAACCTATAAATTCAAGGTTAACTTTGTCCAACCCACAATAAAGCATACCCAGCGAATCCTTGCTAGACAAACTGGAACTCATGGAAATCTACCATGTACAAAGAAAGCAACAATCCCAAAATGTATACTGGACAGATTAAATACCAGTTTTCTGAAGTACAAAAGCAATTGTGGATAAATGGGACTTGCCAATGAATCTCATTAGAGATTAAACACCCTCAAGGAGCTTCTAAACGAAGAATTTTCAAAGATAGCCACAAAAGTTCTTGCTCACCATGGGCTATCACATGAATGGGTACAAAACATGAATGCCCGCTATCAAAAACTGGAAACTCTTTCTGATTTTCTATTATCTCAGACAGATTGACTCACCATACATGCCACTTTGGGCCAAAGAAATCACCTGGACTTAAATTCAAAGCACAACGACTTCAGACTTATGTTTAGAATAAGGTGGATACTTTAAACAAAAACATCAAAGACCTTGCAGTAAAACCAGCCATCCTGAATATGTGTCAGATTTCTTTGATCACTCGCTAGAAACTGGTATCCGCACATCTATTTGGACCAAAGTTCCAATAATTGATCCTTGATAGTGCCTGTGGTTTATGGGATTCAAACCATCTATTAACTCACTAGGCCTATTAATTTCGCCTCAACTCTTCTGGACAATTTTGGGCATAATTTCCCTTTGTATTTGAGAACTTCTTCTGAGGCAGGATTAACTACATACTGGGGATTCAGTTCTTCCAGTTTGTTGACACTTCTCCAAAATTAAGATTTAGAAAAGTAGGAAAAGGATAAAATAAATAAGACTTTTATTGCAAGCTATTTATTAGATAATGGTCATTATGCCAAGTGCCAGTATTTATACCTCTAGGGCATCTCCTGGCCACATCCAGCACAATATTTCAACAGCTATTTTGCCACTCAGTTCGACCTAGAACTGAAACCTTTTCTTATGTTCATTGGTGACAAAATACTCTTGAAATTAGGAGGATTTCAGGTATAAGATTGTGATAAAAGCATGAAAAGTTGTCCTAAGACCTTCAGGATTTCAGTTTCATCAAACTGCTGACAAGACACACCTTCTATGATTTTTGCCCTCGATTGAAGAAAATGATGCATCCCTAATTGGGACATTAGCAGGCATCTTCCTCGATAGCCTTAAGTAACCCCCTTTGGGCAGTCTGCTTAAGTGCTATCATGCCAATTACATGTATTGACATATAAATTTCGCCCTCAGGTGGAAAATTGATAACGTTGTTTGCTCATTTAATTGTCCATGGGACTTTTAAACATAACTTCAGGTCGTCCCCAAACTATTTTGTATACAATTGAATGGTTTGTGTTTCAATAATTGGGACCAATTGCTTGAGATTTGATGCATCAGAATCAGCGATAATATGTGAGTGTATTTGGGCTGAGCACCTGATAAATTACTTGATTGAATTTCGATTGAGATAATTGGCCCAAGTTGTATAACTGCAATAGGCGTTAGCTCAAGCGTTGAAAGGATAATCAGCCAATCTGGAGGTTGTCAAAGGTTTATTTTTGAGTCAACCACCAGAATCTGACAATAGAGATGAGAAGGATGCTCTATCAAAGAGGAAATAAAAAATTTAGACTGTGGTGTCAAGATTGCAGGCCAGAAATACTGAAATTACTCAGGAGAATTGGGAACTTAGAATGCAATTATTAACAGAAAATTCCTGATTAGACAGTATGGCTAAAGATATTAAAAGCATAACATCCAATCAAGATTTAACCAAAGAGGAGTATGACAACCTTAGAGAAGAATTAGAATCCCAAAAAAAGCAAATCTGCCAGTGCTCACCCAGCCTTACAATAGAGAAATAGGGAAAAAGCTCTGCCCATTCGGCCAAAAAACAACTTGGAAAAACAATCAAGGGCTGAATTCAAGCATCAGAATCCAGTAGTTCGGACAATATCATTAAAATGAATCATCATTAATTGACACTGATGCAGAATCTGATATTTAAAACATCCGTCTATGCCTAGAGTTTTGGCATCACTCTTGACACCAGATACTCCCCATTTGAAAGAGGGATGATTCAAAGTGATTATACACCAAGATGTTCAAGTACTAGAAGAAGTACAACCCCTATGCCTGAAACAGGGTGAGATGACTTTAAACCATTAAACTTGCCAAAGTTTGATATGGATGGGAACGTTCACTCTTTTCTCAATCTATTTAAAAGCAATGCAGGGGCATCAGACCATGCAAAGATCATTGGTAATCAACTCACTCGATACCTTTAGCTGTGACCTCGTTATGTTCTATTTGTGTAAGGAGAGTGTCTATAATTTCTCCCGTTCCCAGCGTGGTAGTTCATGGTGCACAGGGCCAACGCCAGGAAACTAGTTATTAGTACTAAAGTTACTATAGCCCTGCAGAACGTGCTTGAGCTAGAATAATTTAGATCAAGAAGGGTTATCATTAGAGAGAGTAACCAAAAGGGAGCTATACGGGGCTCAGAGTGGTAGTGTATGAGCACCCTAGGCTGGAGGGATCCTGGGCGGCCCAACGGTGCACAGGCAGATGGATTTAAAGTGGTTAAATTTAAATGATAACATAGCGTGAGACCTTCTCAAAGAGGTCCAAGCACAGGATTGTACAAGATAACATAAATATAAAAACGGTGCAGTAGCAAAAGGGTTTATTATGAGAAAAGTTGACCAACGGGAGAGACTGGTCTCAACATGAGGAATTTAAGGGAGTTAAGGAGAATAATCAATTGAAGGAAGCAGTTCTAAGCCAAGGTGTACCAATAGGCGCACTCTTCCATCAGGCATTAAACTGTACTTGGTAATTGACCAAACTTGGGTAATTGATTGTAGGAGCGGCTGACCCAAGCTGGAATTTTGAATACCAAAAGGAATTTGAGACCCCATTCACCTAAAAACCAAACTAAACCATTTTGACTAATGCAAGAATGGTTTGTTTTAATGCACCTGCTGTTATGCAGGGCCACACTTCTCTTGCAAACCTTAGACCAACCTGAGCGTACCTCGCTTTCACCCAGCATTTATCCAAGATATCCTTAAGGTCGGGGAGGCCAGCCAACTTCACCTTCTTGGCCTCCTGACATGCAGCTTTGTACCTTGTATTGGTCCCCATGATTATGTCAACATCCAGCCATGACATTGCCCTCTCCTCCTTTCAGGGCTCCACTCCCCTTCCAGGGGCTTGTTCCAGGGAAAATTTTTTTGTGCTGAGGCCAACTTCATCGTGGCAACAGTTTGCTGTGATTGAGTCCGGCGGCCTTGTGAAAAAGCTTGTGGATAGCATCAATCTGGTAATGGCATGTGCACAGTTGTGTGCAAGTACCCAACTGTTTTCTGCAGTTTTAAATCCCTTCCAAGTTAACAAGTACTCAAGCCTTCTTTTAACTCAGCGGGAAGCTACTATTTACTCCACTTTCCACTCTGGTGCCTCATCCACGAGATAAGCCTTAGGAGTCTCTGGTGGGGGGGTCCTCAAACAACGTCAATTTGCTCTCATGAAAGATAGAAAAGATTTGAAACAAAGAGGGAAGATCTAACTGGTATGTGGCGTGGCCCACCATTCTAGCAATGCGGTAAGGGCCAATCCTCTTTGGTCCCAGCGTTTTTGCATGGCTGCTTGATAGGGATATTACGAGCATCAAGCATCATGAGATCCCTTCTTTGTAGCCTAGACCCACTCATCTATTACCATCAGTGTTCTCCTTATAAACTTGAATTGTCGCCTCCAAACTTGTGGAAACCCCTAGTGTACTTCCTTAATAGTCTTAACAAGTTCCACCACCGCTTCTACTTTAGATCCACAGCTGGGCTCTATGTTAAAGGCGGGATTGAAAACATGGCTGGCGAAAAATGGGGAACAACCAATAGAAGCATGCAAAGTGTTGTTGTAGCTAAAATGGGCCATAGGAAGGTGAAGAACCCAATATGAATGATCTGCGGCAGTGTAACACCACAGAAACTGTTCTAAGCACTGGTTCACTCGTTCAGTCTGCCCATCTGATTGGGAATGATAGCCAGTTGAACGGCAGGGGCGAATCTAAAGTGTTACACAACTCTTTCCAAAAGATAGAGGTAAACTGGGGTCCTCAATCACTAATAATTTCTTGGGGGACCCCATGAAGTGAAAACACATGAGTGACGAAGAGCCTAGCCATCTCAGCCGCGGTTATTGTTGTTCTGCAAGGAATAAAATGGGCGAAGATCATAAAGTGGTCCACCACTAACATGATGGCATCATAACCATCTGAAACAGGTAATTCCACAATGAAATCCACAGATAGGAAAGTCCAAGTCCCTTCAGCTTTTTGAACTGGTCTCAACTACACTGGTAAAGGTTGTTGATTTAGTTTCATTTGATTTCAGATCAGGCACTTTTTACAATACCTCCCACCTGAGCAAGTAAGTCTTTCCAATTGTAGGTGCGTCGAGTTAGCTCCAAAGTCTTTGATTTCCCAGGATGGCCAACAGTTTTTCCGTCATTATGGTCCCAGATAATTTCCAGGCGAAGTGGCCCACCAGGAACCCATAAGCCCCTGAAACCACACCATCTCATCCTTTACGTGATAAACCCTGGTAGAATCTTTTTTATTCAGCGTGGTCTTAGAAAGAATCATTGTATATTTGGCTGATAATGGCTGATAAAGGACTACCTTTCTGAATATACTATATTCCTCTGCATTTTCCAGAGTAGCGAGCATGGGGCTGTTGACCGGGGAAGAGGGAAGAGGAGACACAATCTTACCTGGGGGAATCATCAACTGGGTATTATGAACCTCCACCTCCTTTGGATCGGGAACCAATGCAGGATTGCGGCTCAAAGGATCAGCCAACCCATTATCCTTGCCCTTGGTAAACTCATAAGAAAATGCAAATTGGGCAAGGGTCTCATGCCAACGGGTCTGACGTGGAGTTAAGACATGAGGTGCGTGGTAGTACAGTAAGGCCGGTGATCTGTACATATGTGGAAAGGTTGGGATGATCAATGCAAGTAATGACGCCAATAAGTCAGCGCCTCAACTACTGCTAATAACTCTTTATCATACACGGCATAGTTTAGCTCTGGTAAAGACATCTTCCTAGAAAAATATCACACCAGATGCTTTATTCCATCTTCACTTACTTGTAATAGGGCTGCAATTATGGCGAAGTTAAAGGCATCAGAAGCCACAATGAACTCTTAATTGGAGCTGACATGGCAAAGAACGGAAGTGAACAGCAACGTACACTTTACTGCTTGGAAGGCATCCATCAAAATGGAGATCTACTGAAATACTTTTGCCCCACTTGCTTTATACAAAGACGCGACAACTTCAGAAAGGTTTGGCGTTAACTTCTTAAGGAATGTACACGTCCCCAAAAAGCTTCTCAATTCCTTGACTGAAGTTGGAGTGGGCCACTCACAAATCGTCTTCTCCTTGTCTGGATATCATTTGTCCTTGTTCAAACATGACGTTGCCCAGAAAGGTGACCTGGGACTTGAAAAATTCACACTTACTGATCTTTAGCGAAAGGTTTGCAGCCCTTAAACGCTCCACCACCTGCTGAAGGTGTACTGCATGGGACTCATTGTCAGGAGAAAATACCAAAATGTTATTTATATAAGCTACCGTGCATACCCCCAGCAGGTCTCTCAAAGCCGCATCAATACAACGTTGAAAGATAGCAGGGGTATTTTTAAGCTCAAAGGGCATAACCCGAAA
This sequence comes from Massospora cicadina, assembly GCA_022478985.1. Lineage (NCBI taxonomy): Eukaryota > Fungi > Entomophthoromycota > Entomophthoromycetes > Entomophthorales > Entomophthoraceae > Massospora > Massospora cicadina. Next base: position 45,493 of record JAKSZP010008251.1, read on the forward strand.
TTGGAAGATTCCTTTTCTGGTAGATAATGCGGTCAACAACTCCTGGCCCTTCTTGATACAAATCTGATTAACCGCATTTAAACAATCCATCTTGGAGAAGACTCGCGTCTTCTCCACAGACGTGCAATCTGTGAGTCCAGGTGGATGGGATGTAAGTCTGGTACAGTGACGTTGTTTAAATTCCCATAGTCTAGCTTGGGCGTAAGGTACCATCGGCCTTCTCAACCAAGAGAAGTGTGGAACACACAGAGGTAGGTTTGCTATAAAATAGCACCCTTGGATAACTACTCCTTAACCCAAACATATAAGGCCTCTTCCTTTCAGACAGCCAATGGGTAAATGGGGGAAGATATATGCACCAAATTCACAGTGAGCTTGAACTCACAATCAAACTCTGACTGATCTGAGAGTGCATTAGCTGAAGCCGCATCAAACGAAGATTCCAACTACTCCAAACAGGAAGGTAGGAAAATCTCCACAGAGGGCTTCAGCAATGGGGCAATATGGAGAGTGTGAATATTGGGCCAGTGGGGAAAATCGCGCTTATAGTTGGCTTCAGCTAAAGGAATAACCAACTTGTGACCATTCTTTAAAGTTAGGGATAGGGTATTCTATTTTAAAGTTAGTCTGATAGTCAAACTTTCTCCACCACTAAACACCTAAATGATGAAGTACAAAAGGTTTTTGATAGCTTGGAAGTGGCTGGACAAATGGTATGCGCCAACCTGATAGTTCACTAACCCCAAGATTTTCTGCGGGGGAATACCTTGGGAAGCCCCTCCTCTAGCCATACCACCTGGTACGTAACTCAGCTCAAGGTAGTCGGCTAGGGTTTGGTCCATAAAATTCTTAAAGGCTCCAATATCCACCAAAATAGTGGTGCTGATCTTCCTAAAGGGGATAAACGGGAAGCAGTCAGTAAAAAATACCCCAAATGATCTTTATTTATAGCAGAGAATGCCAACACTTCACCACCAAACTCTGCCTCAGGGATGTACACAACCCCAGGATACGTTTTTTATCAAAAAATGGAGAGGGGTAGTTGACCACTTTTACTGCTGAGGCCACATATCCCACCATATCTTCAGCAACTGAATAAACGTTTTTATATCTTAAAAGTAGTTTCTTCTCCTCCTCCTGAGTTCTGAGGATCATGGTAGGGTAAAAGCGGGGCTCTCAGGCCTAATTCCTTATACTGGAATGGGGTCTTTGTCAAAGCCGTAAGAGAATAAATATGGTTTGGTTGTAGTTATGTCAATGTCATTATAAAACGCATTTTGGGCCACAAACAACCCTATACCCCTTTCCACGACAGGTTGTATGACGTTATTCAAGGCCAACACCCACAGGCCCATCATTGATGAACCCACCTGCACCATCCAAATGTGATGTTAAAGAAAATCCCGTGTATTTTATCAATTTTATTATTTAGTGGAAAGTTGGTGAACCTCAACTTCCGGACTGTGAAGCATCTGAATCACTGAGTACAAGCAAGAAGGGTGGGTACTTTTCAGCCAGAGGTAGCAAAATTAGCACTGAGAAGCAACAACCTTCAGGAAAAAGAGGAAACAGTGATGAGACCTATTGCGGTTGAGGCTAACAGCTGGTGCACACAGTTTGCCATTTGTGAAAGTCCCACATGGAAAAAGTTCATGCATGTAAAAGAAAAGGGTTGGTCAACTAATGTAAGGAGAATGTTTATAACTCTCCTATTCCCAGCGTGGTAGTACATTGTGCACAGGGCCAACGCCAGGAAACTAGTCGTTAGTACTAAAGTTACTAGAGCCCAGAAGAAGGTGCTTGAGCTAGAATAACTTTTTTCAAGAAGGGTTATCATTAGAGGGAGTAACCAAAAGGGAGCCACACGGGGCTCAGAGTGGTAGTGTATGGGCACCCTAGGCTGGAGGGAACCTGGGCGGCCCAACGGTGCATGGGCAGATAGATTTAAAGTGGTTAAAATTAAATGGTTAATGTAGAACAGACCTCCTTGAGGAGAACTGCGCACAGGATTGTCTAAGATAACATAAATATAAAAACGGTGTACTAGCAAAAGGGTTTATTATGAGGAAAGTTAACCAATGGGAGAGATTGGTCTCAACATAAGTATTTTTAGAATTTTAGAAATACAATTAGTTTAAGGAAGCAGGTCTAAGCCGAGGTGCACCAATAGGCGCATGCTTCCATTAGGCACTAAACTATACTTTGTAATTGACCAAACTTGGGTAATTGATTGTAGGAGCGGCTGACCCAAGCTGGAAAATAAAAAACTGAATAGGTTTTGAGACCTGTTCACATAAAAAACCAAACCGAAAATTTTTTATATAATGCAAAACTGGTTCATTTTAATGCATCTGCTGTTATGCAGGGCTAAACTTCTCTTGCACCCTAAGACCAACCTGGTCGTACCTCGCTTTCACCCAGCATTTATCCAAGGTATCCTTGAGGTCAGGGAGGCCAGCCAACTTCACCTTCTTGGCCTCCTGACTTGCAGCTTTATCCCTTGTATTATTCCACATAATTATGTCATTTTATAGCCATGACAATTTAAGCAGCGATTGGTCCTATATGGATGCTAAAATTGCAGTAACAAAACAATTTGGAGGAACTGGAAAATTAGAGGCCCAAATATGAGAGCTCTTTTATTTTGAATTCAAGCAGAATAGACTATTTTTGACTTTGCGGACAGATTTTTCCATGAGGCACAAGTCTTACTTGGGTGCAGCGCAATATATAAGTTTGACGTTAAGATTGTAATGGAACACACAATTTTGCCCTAATGTGAACTGCACTATGTCATGATACCTGCATTCAATGGAAAATTGGAAATTAAGAGCTTACCAATTACTTGAGAAGATGTTCCCATATTTTGATACCCTTTATCGGCCCAAAGACCAGCAAAATCTGATCTTCAGGCCCAAAAAGCAACACTGTGTCTGACCACTGGAAATATTTCTGAACAATAGACCAAAAATTCGAGCAAAAGCAGCAAAAAGGGCTGATTACATGCCACAACTGTGGTCCAAATTGGCATTTTGCTAGCCAATGCTACAGACGGTCTGACATAAAGCCTGGGGTCAAAGTTGCTCTAGAAATCAATAGTGACAGCAAGGTGGTAAAAGGGAAGGTGGAGTAGAGGCGGAATGCTCTAACTCCACCAATGTTCAAACCATTCCACCTGACTCTGGCAAGCTCTTTAGGGACAAAGATATTGCCAAAGATAACCCCCACCATACTGTCACTAATGATGTCTTGATAGTCACTACTTGGGCCAAAGCAAAAGCAACTAAACCCCTGTGAATTACCAAAGGAGCCAGAGCAGAGGTATCAAAACCTTACTCAAAACAGATTATTGATCACGGTCTAGACCTCCAACCTGGATTTTCAACTGACCTACCTTCGCTTAACAGTGTACAAGTAGCCATTCCCATGAAGACCTTAGCAGATAACTTCCCATATTTTCTCAAGTCTGAAATCGCATTTGGAATCAGGAAGCAGTCACAGTATTTACACAATGAATACCTTTGAAAACTACTCCAAATGTACTTTTAATAATATAGCAGAAATCAATGTGCAAGTTTGGGCCATTGTTGATACTGGTACTCTATCAATATAGTCAACACAAAGTTGTTTAAAAAGCTGAAAATTGCACCTGATGTTGCCCACTAACAGGAATATGGTACAGCTAGAGCGCATACAACTAAATTGCTGGGCGCATACAGTACACTACCTCTCAGATTCGGATCTATTGTACTAACAGCACCTTCTATAGTGTTGACAATTAAGAACAATGATATTCTAATTGGGACTGATTTCCTAAGAAGATATGGAGTTGTTACCAATCATAAGGACGAAACTTTCACCATTATTGGCCAGGCTATCCCTCTTTACTGAAATAGGGATAGGGCAGTTGAGAAAGGAAATCCAGCCTATTCATAAATCTGGTCTACAAAGACGGAGTAGTCCTGCTTGAGTGTGTCAAAGCGCAGTCAAAGATAAAAGCACTACCCACCCGGCTAATGAGTCAAAGGACATCCCACTTTGTTCAAATCATCACATTACTATACCATCTGGAGATCAAGTAATTGTCACAACAGGACTAAAAATTTATATCCAGAAGGACTTTATGGTAAAATCTATCAACCATGGTCTAAATCTCGATTTGAGCCAAACATTACCCCTGGCATTATCATTCTGGCCATGGAGAAATACACATCTTGTGTGTCAACCTGCAAAATTGGTACATCTCCATCAAGTAACATCAAACAATCGCATTTCTGCATCTGTTCCCTAACTTGAAAATTCACTCATTCCATGAGTTCAAACTTTTGTCAAATTAGGGCTTCCCAATAAGGACCAACTCAGCATAAATAATGTTGTCCCTATGGCCGATTTAAGAAACTTGACCAACTCTGAGAAAAGGCTATCTCAATAATTATTCTTTAAATATTAGGAAATATTTGCACAAGATGATTTCAACTTAGGATGTTCTAAGGGTGTCATCCACAATATTGATACAGAGATCATAACCCAATTCGATTATGCCCAATTAGATGCTTAAAATCGTCAGAAGGAGTTGTATCCAAGAAGATTAAGGAACATCTCAATCACGGCATATTAGTGCATCAAAAAATCCATGAGTTGCACTAATTTTAATAGTGAAAAAAGGATAGAAGCAACCAAATTGTCATTGATAACTGTAATTTAAACAACATCATAAAGTAGGACTTGTACCCTATGCCACAAATTGGCAATGCCTTAGATAGGCTAGGGGGCGCGAAGTTCTTCTCAGCAATGGACCTTATCACCGGGTATTGGCAAATAGATCTTTTTGAAGAGGAGCGCAAAAATGTGAAATTATAGCCCAAGAGGGCCTAGCCGACTAACAAAGATACTTTAAGGGCTCTGTAATGCCCCGGCTACCTTCCAGAGGGCCATGGACACAATCCTGGGAGATTTGAAATTGTCATGTATATTAGTGTACCTTGATGATATCAAGGTTTTCAGCTGCACTTTTGACGACTACCTGGAAAACTTAGAGTAGGTTTTCAGAAGGCTAGCAGCTGCAAACTTAAAGACATGACCAAAAAAGTGCCTGATCTTCAAAGACCAGCTGGTTTATCTCAGATTTGTAATTAACTAAGTGGACCTTTTGGCCCAACCCTCTAAGTTTGATGCCATCTCCAAAATGAACTGGCCTAAATCCAAGCACAGTATCCAAGTATTCCTAGGCATGATTGGGTTTTATCACCAATTTATTGCCAACTTCACACAACTTGGAATGTCACTTTTCTATCTACTTAAGGATAAGGTCCCATTCAACTGGACTCCAGCTTGCCAAAATGCATTTAACCAACTCCAATCAGCACTATTGGTCGCACCTATTCTTTGATACCCAGACTTTGATTGTGAAATTATTGTCCAAACTGACGCATTCCTAACAGCATTGAGGGCCATATTATCTCAAATTGGGGAAGACGGTGAAGAACATCCAGTTGCCTTTGCTAGTTGGACTTTAAATGCTCATTAGAGAAATTACACGGTGATGTAACAAGAATGCTCAGCTGTCATATTTGCTTGCAAGAAATTTCAGGTCTACATGCTTGGCATTCATTTCAAAATTATTACCAATCATGCTTCCTTAAGATGGCTGAAAAACTTAAGAGAGCCTGAGGGCTAATTATCCCGCTGGGTATTAAAGCTTCAAGCTTATGACTACACAATTGAGTATCAGGCTGAGGCAAAACATCAAAATTCTATTTTCCTTTACTGACTACCCATCATTGCAACACTTGTTTGGGCCGCCAATGAGTTGTTTAAAAACCTGAACAGTAGAGAGTACTAAGGTGAGCCCAAATCCATCCAAAAACTATTATCATATTTACAAAAAATTAAATTGTCAAAAACGGGACACTTTACAAGATCATTGAGGGCAAGAAGTATATTTTCCCAAGACCATCATACTGAATAGACATCATTTTGGATCCCCATAAGGCCATAGGGCATGTGGATTCAAAAAGACAAAAGAGCAATATGAAGCAATTCTACTATTGGGATCCAATGCATTTTAACATCCAAGAAATACTATAAAACTGTGCGTAGTGTCAAGGAGAGTAACTTTTCTGAAGAATCACATCTTATAAACTTGTTTGGTCCAAGTTTGCCTGTCACACCGTATCTCTTAATAAATTTGTCCCAATTCCAACAAAAAATACAAAGGACAAGTATTTTATTGTAGCCATTGACCACTTGATCAAATAGGTCAAAGCCAAGGCTATTCAGGAAGCTGGAGTGCGAACTACACCAAAGTTTGTCCTTGAAAACATTTTCCACAAGCATGATGCCCCGAGGTTATTCTTACCAATAATGGAACAGATTTTACTGCCATTGTCCTTGCCAATTTCAACCAATTTTTGGGAGTGTGAGGTGTGCTTTCTGCTCCCTATCATCCCAAAACAGGTGCAGTTGAGCGTGCAAAAAGGACGTTGGTGAACTTTATTAGAAATTAACTCTGGCCAAACCATCCAAATGAAGTACTTATTTGAGTTCAGCAGTATTTGCCTACAATAACTCCTACCATTTGTCAATCAGGATGCCCCCTTTTTAAGTGATATATGGAAGACATCTGGCCTTACCAACACTACTATATTGGTCCTAGAAGATCCTGACAAAAACTCATATTCTCAAAATGCCAAGAAGCCTACAGATACTTTAATCAAACTGCAAGCACAAGCCTTTGACAACAGTCTTGCCGTGAAAAAGGCCCAACATCGAAAGGCCTTAGAAAATCACTACAAATTGGCCTAATTTGAAGTTAACAATATTGTTCTATTTTGCAACACCCATGGATCAGGCTGATTGCAAAAGTTAGATTGCATCTGGGTAGGGCCACTTGAAATAATTGAGAAGACACCTCAGTTAATATACACAATTAAGGATATTAGGACCAGCCATATATACAACCAAGTCCATGCAAGAATCCTAAGAAGTTTCAATGAGCTGTCTGATTAAGAAAAATAAAAATATAAAAAATAATAAAAAAATTAAATGAACTTTTCTTTCTCGTTGCAAACACTTTTGCAACCTATTCAATTCAAGACAAAATCTAGTTTGATAATCTCACAGAGGAGATTAGTCTGCGCCCATGTCTGGGAGCAGTTGGGCAAGCAAGGCAAGAGGAGCAGGTGGAAAGCCTGTGGCCTCCAACGTTAAAAACGCCCCGGAGAATCCAGCGGAATAGACAAAAATCTTAAAAAACTGGTGGTCACAATTTCCCCAGAGATACTCGTGTGGAAAGCACGATGCAACCTTACATCAATACGCCACACTCCCAGCCACTTTCGTCGGTGGAATTTGGAGTCCGTGTGTATCTGGATATCAAAAAACGGCCTTAAGGAAAAAATTTTATGAAGATGTACACAAAATTTTCCTGACCGCGGTGTACGTTGCACCTCACTCCATGTCGCGTGGTTGGCTGGACCTAGGTTTTAAAAGCAAAATAGCAGCAGACGAGGCTGCAGCAGTGCGCATAGTGGTCAACCTCCCCAAAGGGCAATGGGTCATCAAAACCAAATGTACCAGATGGGCAAAATTAAACCAAATTTTCCTCACGTTTGACTTTTTGCCTACTATGGTAAAACATGACATTTTGGAGCAACACCTGAAAGATGGTCTCGCCGTATATGGCAAAATACAATCTTTCAAAATGCAACGCTTTATGCTGATGCCACACCTGTGCACCGGCAAAGCCATTGCAGTCCTGACCCCAACAGAGGAGATCATGAAGGACCTAACCCAGATCCCGCACTCCACTTTTATTGATATCGCAGGGCATACCACCCACCCATTCAGGTGACCATGGACAGCGCGCCCCCCATTTGCACCCACTGTGATGTGTTTGGCCATAAGGCGCACGCATGCCCCACCAAGGAGGGTGTCACATTCCAAGAGCACCCCTCAACGGCCATGGCCAGCGGAGAGGTGCACTACGAACCAACTGCAAGCACCAAGGAGGCTTTCCTGTGGGGAGCACAAGGCTGCTACCTATTGGTAAAGCCCATCTCCCCACAGGAGCAGAAGAAGGCCAAGCAGGCCATAGGGCCGCAGCCAAGGAAGCGGCCAAGGCCACCACCACCATCCCACACTCACAACGCCAGGAGGACATGGAGACCTTTGCGGCGGAAGTGACTCAGGAATCCATCACCCAATCAGATTGGGAGGCCCATGATGAGTGGGCCACTCAATCTGAGGATCTGATGATAGATTTGATCTCACCCAATCGCTGCACCCAAGCTCCAGTCAAAACTGACTTAGGACCTATCCCAACTGAAAATTTTTTTTTGACCTGCTCAACGGTGCACCGAACTCATCTGCACCACAAAAAATTTGTCCAAGGTCAGGAAAACAAAAAGTGAAGGCCAAAGCCAATGTGACTCTTTCCATAAAAATTAACAAAAACCCCGATAGCATTGCTGCTAACACCCGTGCTGCTGTGAAAGCCCATGGGGACCTTGAAGAGGCTGGTGGGCCCAGGGGCCCACCCCGTCGCACCTAAGGTGCAATGGGGGAAACCTTCACTCTAGGGATGCTGAATATCGCCAGACTCAAGGCCTCCCTGTCCCGGGCTAGGAAACTGAGTTTTTTACAACACAATTTACCCGTGGATATCCTGGCCATCCAGGAGTCCCACTGTCCACGAGGTTCCAAGGAAGCTTGGAAAACAATGCTCCTCCCATCCCTATCCTTTTGGTCAAAGCACTGTGGGGTGCTAATTCAATAAAATAATTTTTTCAAATTCACATCCTCAGAAACATTCCTAAATGGCTGAGTGCTTGTTGTCACCTTCTTGTGGGCCAACGTTGCACATGCAATCGTCAGCATCTACACCCCAAATGGTGCACACGAGCTTCAGGGATTTTTTTGGTGGTCAAATCCCTCCCGCTACCCACTGATTCTTTCCTAGTTGGTGACATGAACTATTGGCTAACCTCACCAACGGACCGGTGGCCGCCCTCACCCCACACCCCACAGGGTCATGTAGAACTACGCGTTCTAAAAGCCACCCTTGGGTTAATGGATGCGCTGCTGTAACATGCCCCACTGCTCAAAAACATGACATGTCCCCACGTCCATAATGGCCAAAAAATCCATGACCCGCATCAACCTTATTCTAACGCTGGCAAAATTCCAACCCCACATCTCCCACTTCAAAACAACAAAAATGGAATTCTCCAACCACCGACTGGTCTCAATAACATACCACTTACCCGTCACAGTTGCAAAGGCCCCACTTTGGTGCAAAATCTGCCCTCCTGAGCTCGCGTTGCCAGGATTTTCCACGTGGGTGGAAGAGGCATCTTTGGCAAAATCATTTGTTGCACTGTTTTGTGCAGACCCCATTTCCACATGGGCAACTTTCAAAGAGGACACCATCCGCCACTATCGCCATCTCTCATCCAGATGCTCATGAGCCACATTGGTGGTTATCTCGCGCACTCCGGTGGAATTGGCCCACTTGGAGTCTAACATTCCAGCCACAGGATACAGCCCTGCATGGGGCCAGAAGTGGGCAGAGGCAGCAGCCCACCTCAACGCACTCAAAAGGCAACACAAACACAGGGTTTGTGTCCAATACAGGGCCACACGCATCACTAAAGGTGATAAGTGCACCGCATAATTCTTTTAAAAAATTTTCGCACCACACCAGAGTGTGGCCTGCACACAGGTGTGAAGATCGGATAATTCCATTGTGGACACACCGGCTGAAGTGGCAATTGAAATGCAAAGATATTACTCTAAGTTATACTGAGCTGAACCAATTCAGCCAGCCGAAATGGCAGAATTTCTCGACTGAGCTCATATCCGCACCATTTTCTGATACCCAGAAATATTAAATTAAATTTAAATTTATTGCAGGGAAGGCTGACCATGGGACGGAAACTTCCGAATATGACTCAGACGAGACAAAACTTAGTACCAGGGGAGGCACCCCAGAGAAGCGATGCTATCTCTTGTTGCCAGCGGGAACGCCACTTATGGGAAGGGGGAGGGAACGTGTGTAGGGAGCGTAGCCACTATTGAGCACGTGTGGAGGAAGGGGTTTGATTTGATGAACCAGACTGGGAACCAGGAGGAGACAGCTGTCGGCGACGTGGTGGGAGATATCCAAACATCCACGCTTGAAAGTGATCCACCAAATGAGACCAGAATCTGTGGACAGCTTCAGGGAGGGTGGGTATGGATCCGGCGATGGCATCCAAGACAATCGTGTGGATAGTCCACATGGCGATTGCAACCACCAGAGCACGAAGGGAGGGTGGGAGGGGGAGGCCATTAATGAAGCAAACATATCTCTTGACAGACTGAAGGGATGTGTTTGATCCTGACCTAGCAGACGTTGGACTTCGCGCCATATTACTTTAGAGGTGGGGCACTTCTCCAGGCGGTGAAACAGCGTTCCATACTGGCCACACACGACACAGGATGAGTGTAAAGCGTTAGAGCACTCAGCTGTATGATACACTCGCCTTAGGCAGCGCCACACATGGGAGCGGACTTGAGGCTGCAACAGAGGATGGTGTGCGTATTTCCAGATAGTCTTTTGGGTCTCAGTGGAATAAGGGATGTCCATCATGTCCAGGTAGTCCACCCTGGATAGGACTTGGGGTCGAATGGGGATCACGCCATCATGGATGGGTAGCCCCTGTACCTCTTGTGTGAACTGAGGAGAGGGGCGGCCTCTTCAGGTTGTATGTCCACTAATACGAATTCTCCACTCTGCGCTTCGCATGGAGAGTAGGATTCGTTTGTAGTGGGTTTTGGTCCCATGAGGACCTGTGGCTGATGTGTGTGATGCGAGGTATTTCATCAGGGAGTGGGGGTTTGATGGATTGTTGAGGACCAAGGCTCGGGAGAAGTTGGAGCAGGCCGCGCGGGACCAGTGTTGGGATGGGAGTGTAGGAGCAGTGACGGCCACAATCCAGGTGCCCAGGATCTTGGCGGCATGGGCTTGGAAGTCAAGTAGGCCCATGCCACCTTGATGATGAGGGCCAAACATGACCTCTAGCCGTACTGGTGGAGGGCGGCCTGACCAAAGCCAACCTTGTAGCAAAGCATACAGATATTTGAAGAAGCTTGGGGAGAAGGGGATGGCGTGGGCTCCGAACCAGACTTTGGATAGGAGCATAGAGTTGGCAAGAACAACCCTGCCAGTGAGGGTAGTAGGGTGGGCTCTGAGAGAGGCGATTCGCTTCGTCACGTTGTCCAGTATATGGCACTCCATTACTGCTGACGCATATCCACCTGCCTCCAACCACACGCCCAGATGGCGTACCGGTCCTATGGTAGGTCGTGGCACAAAGGGGAGCACCAGTGGAGCGGTGTATTTTGAGTTAGTAAGGCGTGGACGTGGGCGAGCAGATGGGCTGGGTTGGGAACTACTTGCTGGGGCCCAGTAGTTCTGAAACCGACCAAGGAGGATGATTTTGGTTTTGGAGGCGTTCAGTGCCGCGTTGCTTACCTGGGAATATTCCTGGATGAGGGCTTCAAGCGCGCGTGCATCTTTGTTATTAGACACCCCCACCACGCAATCATCTGCAAATGCCATCATCTTGACTGGGGTTTGGCCTGGCACATGGACCCCAGTGAGTTGGGCATTCACATTTCGCAGTAGTGGGTTAAGGCTGAAGTTGTATAAGAGTGGGCTCAGGGGTCCCCTTGTTGCAGGCCCCTTTGAGGATGGACTACTTCCGTTAGGAAACCTGGGCCGCGCACTGCCATTGTTGCGATTCTGTGAGCAGCATCACCCAGTTAATGAAGCGGGGAGGTAGGCGGAATTGTTGAGGCAGGCCCTAAGGTATCCCCAGTTTACACTATCATAGGCCTTTTGTTGGTTCAAGAATACAAATGCCCCAGAGGCTGTGGACTGACACACATTAGCCACAATGTGCACGTTATCCCAAATTGAACTTCTGGGGATGAAACCAAATTGTTCTGGAGAGATGGTGGCAGATGCTATAGTCCCTAAACGGTTAGCCATGATTTTTGTTAAAATTTTGGTGTCTGTGTTTGTTAGAGAAATGGGGCGCCAGTTGGCTAAGTCTAGCCTATCCCCTTTCTTGAAGAGTGTGACTGTAAAGGCCTCATGTCCTCCTGGTAGGAGGCGCGTTTCCAACAGGCTTTGGTTGAGTGAGGCTAGCAGCAATGGGGATATATATTTAAAATATTTTTTGTAGAACTCATATGGAATGCCATATGGGCCTGGGCATTTTCAGTTTGGCGCACCGCAAATGGTAGTCCATAATTCGTTCAGAGTAATTAAATTCATTATTTCTGGGTATCAGAAAATGGTGCGGATATGAGCTCTGTCAAGAAATTCTGCCATTTTGACCGGCTGAATTGGTTCGGCTCAGTATAACTCAGAGAAATATCTTTGCGTTTCGATTGCCACCTTGGCCGGTGTATCCACAATAGAATTATTCGATCTTTGCACCTGTGTGCAGGCCACGCTCTGGCGTGGTGCAAAATTTTTTTGAAGAAGTATGCGGTGCACTTGTCACCTTTAGTGATGCGTGTGGCCTTGTATTGGACACAAACCTGGTGTTTGTGTTGCCTTTCAAGTGCGTTGAGGTGGGCTGCTGCCTCTGCCCACTTCTGGCCCCATGCAGGGCTATATCCTGAGGCTGGAATGTTGGACTCCAAGTGGGCCAATTCCGCCAGCGCACGCGATATAACCGCCAATGTGGCTCATTACGTCTGGATGAGAGATGGCGATAGTGGCGGATGGTGTCTTCTTTGAAAGTTGCCCATGTGGAAATAGGGTCCGCGCAAAACGGTGCAACAAATGACTTTGCCAAAGTTGCCTCTTCCACCCACGTGGAAAATCCTGGTGACACTAGCTCTGGGGAGCGGATTTTGCACCAATGTGGGGCCTTTGCAACTGTGACAGGTAAGTGGTATGTTATTGAGACCAGTCGGTGGTCAGAGAATTCCATTTTCATAGTTTTGAAGTGGGAGATGTGGGGTTGAATTTCGCCGGCACCAGAATAAGGTCAATGCGGGTCATGGACCTTAATTGGCCATTGTGGATGTGGGGACGCGTCATGTTTTTTGAGCAGTGGGGCATGTCATGGCAGCGCATCCATTAAACCAAGGGTGGCTTTTAGAACGCGTAGTTCTACATGACCCTGTGGGGCGTGGGGTGAGGGCAGCCACCGGTCCATTGGTAAGGTTAGCCAACAGTTCATGTCACCAATTAGGAAAGAATCGGGGGTAATGGGAGGGATTTGACTGACGAGAAAATTCCCGATGCTCTTGTGCACCGTTTGGGGCATAAATGTTGACAATATGTGTGTGCAATATCAGCCCATGAGAAGGTGACAATGAGCACTTGGTCATTTAGGAATGTTTCTGAAGATGTAAATTTGAAAAATTGTTTTTCCAAATTAGCACCCCACAGTGCTTTGACCAAAAGGATAGGGATGGTAGGAGCATTGTTTTCCAAGCTTCCTCGGAACCTCGTGGACAGTGGGTTTCCTGGATGGCCAGGATATCCACGGGTAAATTGTTTTGTAAAAACTCAGTTTCCTAGCCCAGGATGGGGAGGCCTTGAGTCTGGTGATATTCAGCATCCCTAGAGTGAAGGTTTCCCCATCACACCTTAGGTGCGAGGGGGTGGGCCCCCTGGCCCACCAGCCTCTTCCAGGTCCCCACGGGCTTTCACAGCAGCGCAGGTATTAGCAGCAATGCTATCAGGGTTTTTGTTAATTTTTGCAGAAAGAGTCGCGTTGGCTTTGGCCTTCGCTTTTTGTTTTCCTGACGTCGGACGAATTTTTTGTGGTGCGGATAAGTTCAGTGCACCGTCAAGTGGGGCAAAAAATTTTTTTTGGTTGGGATAAGTCCCAGTCAGTTTTGACCAGGGCTTGGGTGCAGCGATTGGGTGAGATCAAATTTCCCATTGGATCCTGATTGAGTGGCCCATTCAGCATGGGCCTCCCAATCTGATTGGGTGATGGATTCCCAAGTTGCTTCCACCACGAAGGTCTCCATGTCCTCCTGCGTTGTGAGTGTGGGATGGTGGTGGTGACCTTGGCCGCTTCCTTGGCCACAGTCCTATGGGCCTGCTTGGCCTTCTTCCACTCCTGCGGGGAGATGGGCTTTACCAATAGGTAGCAGCCTTGTGCTCCCCACGGGAAAGCCTCCTTGGTGCTTGCAGTTGGTACGTAGTGCGCCTCTCCGCTGGCCATGGCCGCCAAGGGGTGCTCTTGGAATGTAACGCCCTCTTTGATGGGGCACACGTGTGCCTTATGCCAAACGCATCACAGTGGGTGCAAATGGGGGGCGCGCTGTCCACAGTTACCCGGAATGAGTGGGTGGTGTGCCCTGTGATGTCAATAAAGGTGGAGTGCGGGATCTGGCTAGGTCCTTCGCGATCTCCTCAGTGGGGGTCAGAACTGCGATGGCTTTGCCGGTGCACAGGTGTGGCATCAGCATGAAACGTTGCATTTCGAAAGATTGTATTTCGCCATATATGGTGAGACCATCTTTCAGGTGTTGCTTCAAAGTGTCACGTTTTACCGTAGTAGGCAAAAAGTCAAATGTGAGGAAAATTTGGTTTGATTTTGTCCATCTGGTGCGTTTAGTTTCGATGACCCGTTGCCCTTTGGGAGGTCGACCACTACGCGCACCGCTGCAGCCTCGTCTGCTGCTATTTTGCTTTTGAAACCTAGGTCCAGCCAACTGCACGACATGGAGTGAGGTGCAACGTACACCGTGGTCAGAAAAATTTTGTGTACATCTTCACAAAATTTTTCCCATAGGGCATTTTTTGGATGTCCAGATACACACGGACTCCAAATTCCACTGACAAAAGTGGCTGGGAATGTGGCGTGTTGATGTACTGGTTGCATCGTGCTTGCCACGCGAGTATCTCTGGGGAAATTGTGACCGCCAGTTTTTTTAGATTTTTTTCTATTCCGCCAGATTCTCCGGGGCGTTTTCAAACGTTAGAGGCCGCGGGCCTTCCGCCTGCTCCTCTTGCCTTGCTTGCCCAACTGCTCCCAGACATGGGCGCAGACTAATCCCCTCTATGAGATTATCAAACTAGAATTAGTCTTGAATTGAATGGGTTGCAAAAGTGTTTGCAACGAGAAAGAAAAGTTTTGGAAACATTGAATTATATTACTCTAAATGAATTATGGACAGCCATTCGCGGTGCGCCAAACCAAAAATGCCCAGGCCCAGATGGCATTCCATATGAGTTCTACAAAAAATATTTCAAATATATATCCCCATTGCTGCTAGCCTCACTTAACCAAAGCCTGTTGGAAACATACATCCTACTAGGAGGACATGAGGCCTTTACTGTCACACTCTTCAAGAAAGGGGATAAGCTTGACTTAGCCAACCGGCGCCCCATTTCTCTAACAAACACAGACACCAAAATTTTAACAAAAATCATGGTTAACCGTTTAGGGACTGTAGCATCTGCCACCATCTCCCCAGAACAATTCGGTTTCATCCTCAGAAGGTCGATTTGGGATAACATGCACTCTGTGGCTTATGTATGTCAGTCCACAGCCTCTGGGGCACTTGTATTCTTGGACCAACAAAAGGCCTATGATAGAGTAAACTGGGAATACCTTAGGGCCTGCCTCCATCAATTCCGCCTACCCCCGCTTCAAAACTGGGTGATGCTGCTCATGGAATCTGCGACAATGGCAGTGCGTGGCCCAGGGTTCCTAATGGAAGTAGTCGGCCCTCAAAGGGGCCTGCGACAAGGGGACCCCCTCAGCCCACTCTTATACAACTTCAGCCTTGACCCACTACTGCGAAATGTGAACGCCCAACTCACTGGGGTCCATGTGCCAGGCCAAACCCCAGTCAGGATGATGGCATTTGCAGATGATTGCGTGGTGTGGGTGTCTGATAACAAAGATGCATGCGCACTTGAAGCCCTCATCCAGGAATATTCCAGGGTAAGCAACGTGGCACTGAACGCCTCCAAAACTGAAATCATCATCCTTGGTCAGTTTCAGAACTGCTGGGCCCCAGCAATTAGTTCCCAACCTGGCCCATCTGCTCGCCCACGTCCACGCCTTACTAACTCAACACACACCGCTCCACTGGTGCTCCCCTTCATGCCACGTCCTACCATAGGACCGGTGCGCCATCTGGGCGTGTGGATGGAGGCAGGCGGGTATGCGTCAGCAGTAATGGAGTGCCATATACTGGACAACGTGACGAAGTGAATCACCTATCTCAGAGCCCACCCTACTACCCTCACTGGCAGGGTTGTTCTTGCCAACTCTATGCTCCTATCCAAAGTCTGGTTCGGAGCCCACGCCATCCCCTTCTCCCCAAGCTTCTTCAAATCCCTGTATGCTTTGCTGCAAGGATGGCTTTGGTCAGGCTGCCCTCCACCAGTACGGCTAGAGGTCATGTTTGGCCCTCATCATCAGGGTGGCATGGGCCTGCTTGACTTCAAAGCCCATGCTGCCAAGATCCTGGGCACCTGGATTGCGGCCATCACCGCTCCTACACTCCCATCCCAACACTGGTCCCGCGCGGCTCACTACAACTTCTCCTGAGCCTTGGGCCTCAACAATCCATCAAACCCCCACTCCCTGATGAAATACCTTGCATCACACACATCGGCCATAGGTCCTCACGGGACTAAAACCCACTACAAACGAATCCTACTCTCCATGCGAAGCGCAGAGTGGAGAATTCATATTAGTGGACATACAACCTGAAGAGGCCGCCTCTCTCCTCAAATTCACACAAGAGGTACAGGGGCTACCCATCCATGATGGCGTGATCCCCATTCGACCCCATGTCCTATCCAGGGTGGACTACCTGGACATGATGGACATCCCTTATTCCACTGAGACCCAAAAGACTATCTGGAAATACGCACATCATCCTCTGTTGCAGCCTCAAGTCCGCTCCCATGTGTGGCGCTGCCTGAGGCAGGTGTATCATACAGCTGAGTGCTCTAATGCTTTACACTCATCCTGTGTCATGTGTGGCCAGTATGGAACGCTGTTCCACCGCCTGGAGAAGTGCCCCACCTCTAAAGTGATATGGCGCGAAGTCAACGTCTGCTGGGCCAGGATCAAACGCATCCCTTCAGTCTGTCAAGAGATATGTTTGCTTCATCAATGGCCTCCCCCTTCCATCCTCCCTCCGTGCTTTAGTGGTTGCAATTGCCATGTGGACTATCCACACGATTGTCTTGGATGCCATCGCTGGCTCCATCCTCACCCTCCCAGAAGCTGTCCACAGATTCCAGTCTCATTTGGTGGACCACTTTCAAGCGTAGATGTTTGGATACCTCCCACCGCGTCACTGACAGCTGATCTCCTCCTGGTTCCCAGTCTGGTTCATCAAATCAGACCCCTTCCTCCACACGTGCTCAATAGAGGCTACGGCCCCTTCACACGTTCCCTCCCCTCCCCATAAGTGGCGTTCCCGCTGGCAACAAGAGATAGCATCGCTTCTCTGGGGTGCCTCCCCTGGTACTAAGTTTATCTTTCCTGAGTCATATTTGGAAGTGTCCGTCCCATGTCGGCCTTCACTGCAATAAATTTAAATTTAAATAAAAATATTAAATGAAAAAAATAAAAAATAAAAAATAATAAAAGAATATATATATAAAAATTTCAACTTAAGTTTTCTTTTCTGCTCAATCTCACTTTGAGCAAATTTAATAAAAAAAGCATTTGATTTTCCACTGCCATCTGGTCACAACCATTTTCCAAATTATGCAAGCAGATTCACCGCCTGCTACTCCAATGTGGGGTAGTGGTGCTCCACTGCCAAGCATTTTACACCCTGCAGGCAAACACATTCACATGTGGTCAATTAGCCTGCCATCTTCTTCAGGCTGTTTTGTCTCCCACAGGACTTAGTGCTCCATCTGGTGCACATCCACCTTTCTCGTCCCCCATCCTCTCACCCTCCCTCATTTCAATATCCAATTTTGCAAAGAGTCAACTATGGGCGTTTGTTCCCATATAAAAACAAGGCATTTAATTGAAGTAGCCACTGCTGCAATTGCAGCAGCTGGCTTTATTGATTTCCTCCCATTTAAGGGCTATTTCAACATTGGCTTCCAGACGGAGGAGGATGCTGCAGCAGCAGCTTCTACTCCCTATTTTACAATAAAATCTCATCCCTACTACCCAAACTCGCCTTCCTTCAGACACCACATTGGTGGTTTCCTTTGCATCTCTCCCATCTCACCTACCACCTCAGATATTATATGATCAGTTGATGGTTGGACTTCTGTAATATGAGACACAGCCCAATTTTGTCTTCGCCATTCCTTCTGGAGAAGAGCGCCTTGCTGCACCTCGCGCCACTGCCACCATAATCACACACTACCCTGCCATAGCCCAACAAATCCCCCCATGCTCATATTGCAGCAGCTCCTGAGCATTTCTTTTGGGCTCAGGTGGATTATGGTCACCAAGTTTGTCCCCTCTTTTTCAGACTTAACCATTCCAAAAAATCTTGCCCCCAAGCCACTTTCTCTGGTGTGGCCTCTGAGCCATATTCAGCAGATTTCAAATGGGGCGTTTTGTTGCCCCCTCCCACTCAACGTTCTCATTTGATAAGTCAGAGCGGGAAATTTGCCTCCACCAAACCCACCCACATTGTCCCACCCAATTTCACCTATGCCAATAAGAAACAGGCCTGTACCATCATTCAAGCCCAAGCAGACCATTCAACTTCTGACCACCCAAAATCTCTATCCACTATTCCTGTGAACCAGAATCCAGGGTAATTATTGGCTGAAATCTATGAATCAGGTAACGTTGTCACCAATGAGGACTTTGGTGAATCTCTCAGCCCACTTGATTGTGTTTAGGCTAATTTTACAATTTTGATTTTGACAAATCCCCATACCCTAAGCGATTCACTCCTAAACCTAATGCCAACCCCTACCAAAGTGACCACCAGCTTACCTTAGCAGCGGTGGCCTCACCCATTGCCCATTACTACGCAAAATGATGGCCCAATATGTTTTTCAATTCCATCAAGGGCTGAGCATAGTCAATTTCCCCCCTGATTTTTCCAAAGAAGCACAGGCGGAAATCACAAATTTTGCCACTGAAGCCATTGATGCGGTCATGCATGTGGCACAACTAGTAGATTATAACCCATCTCCTAAATTCACTGGCAAAGTATCACCAATTTGTCCCAACTTCCCGAAGCCCACATTCAAGCTGAACACCATGTAGCAGAATTTGTTGAAGCTGTCTACCAAGCTGACCTTGAGGAAGCTAACCAAATATTTGTCCACCTCTACCCCCACCATGCTGATGCCCTCACACCCTGGCTCTCCGCTTTTATCCATTTCTACAACTTCAATGAGGCTGACCAAACAAATATGTCTGTAGAAGAGCTGCCCAATCCCCCTCTCCCTCTGCCATGGTGGTTTGTTGGTATTCCGCTCCCCGCCTGGTTGGAGATTATGCTTTGGTTTATTTTTGGTTTTGGTTTTTGATCCGTTTGTTCTTTCATTCAGTTCCTTTGCTTATTAAGTATCTGTAATGTCTGTTCCCTGGTCGGTGTACCTCAAATAAAATCTAAAAATTTAGCATAGTTAATACTTTAGTTCACACTTAAAGATGTGGAGAGGATTAACTCCAGTTCATTGGCAATTTGGGCAAAAGTTAGGCTATGCACATGGCCTACTCTATTAGAATTTGGGCTAAATTAACAAGCGACAAAGATCAATGAAGGCTAATTGGGAATCTTATGACTTATGTTTAAGTCAAGTGGAGGGAATTTCAGATTCTGTTGGTTGTCCAAAAAACCATCTGACAACCAACAGATTTGGCTGATTATCCTCCCAAAACTCAAGCTAATACTCTAATTGTTAACTAAAAGCTAAATGCTAATATACGTCTCATGCCAATTATCTCAACATCAATCAAATAAAATTATTCTATTAAAGCTTGGTCCAAATATTCTTGCACATTCAGGCTGAATATACATGTAACAAAACTCAGAAATTGGGCTTGACTAATTAAAAATAATATCAATTATTCAATGCAAGAAATCGTCTAGGGATAGACCCAAAGATAACATCTAAAAATTCCATGGACAAATAGACATCAGTAAATCATAGTCATTTTACCGCCTTATGGCAAAATTCGTATGTCAATCCTCATAATTGGCATGATAGCACTTGCACATGGTCTTCCCAAATGGGAGTACCTAGTGCTATTGAGAGAGACCTACCAATGTCCCAATTAGGGGTGCATCACTTACTTGAATCGATGCTAAAATTTCACAGAAGATGTATTTTGTCAGCAGTATGACGAAACTCAAATTGAGATGATCCTATGATAATTTTGCATGGGCTCTTGCGATTTTTGTCCTGGAAACTCTCCAAAATATGAGAGTATTTTGCCACCAATAAACCTAGCAATAGGTCATAGTTGTATCAGTTCAAGGGATGAACTGAGGTGGAAAATAATCTGTGTAAATTGCGTGCTCAATATGTGGCCAGGTGATGCCCTAGAGGTATAAATACCAGCACCTGTTCTAATGAATAATTATCCTTAATATAATCTATATAAAAATATATTTTATTTAATCTATTTACTGGTTTTTCATCAGAGTCTTTTCTTTGTAAGAGTGTTGACAAGCTGAAATTGCCAAATCTAAAGCTTTTACCTATGCCTGCCTTGGTAGAAATTCCCAAATATTAAGTGAATATTGAGCCAAAAATTGACCAGAAGAGTAGGAATAATCTGAATATGCCTAATGAGCTTCAAAATGGTCAAAATACCATAAGACAAAGGCTAAATTGAGGATCGTTTGGCTGAACTTCAACCCAGCTAAGCATGTAGGATCAAATTTATCAAGCGAGCAATCCTCAATTCTAACAACTCCACACCCCCAAGGTAGATAGAGGAAAGTTGTATAAAAAGTAGAGGTGAATTGGTTGCATTATCTTCAACTATCAGAGAGAGTACCTGTGATATTCTAGTCCCATACCATTCTAGGGCATAGCGTAGTACAGAAAACCTATGATTGGGTAAAAGAGCAATACTAATGGTAGGGAATCATGGAGACATTAACTGAAGTCCTGAATTTCTGTCTGACCTGCAAGAAGCAGTCCAATTATAAGACCAGGTATCAGTACTTACTTACTACGCATCAACAACCCTTTCACACCATAAGTCTAGATGTGGTAGGCCCTCTACCTCAAACTACTTGGGGAAACTGGTACAATTTAGTAAGCATAGACCACTTTACCAAATCGGGTGAGGCTGTATTCTTTCCTGCTCAAACTTCCAAAGACCGGTCACTTTCCTTCATCAATATATATTTGCTCGCCATGGTTGTCCACAGGTCATGCTCTGTGACAATGGAATAAATTTTACCTCTAGAGTGGTTAAGATCCTCGCTACTTCCATGGGATGTAACATTTTACTTGGCCCCCAATAATTCCTCTACCAATGGGAATGTGGAAAGAGCCAATGGGACCCTGGTCTCTATTTTACAAAAAATGGCTACTTCAATCCTCTTCACTGGGATCTTTACTTACCCAGTGCCCTCATGGCATACTGTATCAGCTATCACCAGATCCTTAAAATGTATTTTTTCCAAGAGTTGTATGGTCAAGAACATGGGGTGCCAGCATTACTGGGCCAAAGATATTTTCTATAAGACTGATCCTGAGCAAGAAATGAAGAAGTTGGCCCAGCCCATTTTCCAATTTCAATCAGAGGTGATGACCAACTTGGCAAATACTATCACCAAAGAGGGTTAAGCCATTAATGAGCTTTGTCCCCCTCTACATTCCTTCCAAGTGTCATAATTGGTGCTATACTACCATAATTGTATCACTCCCAGAAGTGAGAAGCTCAGGTTTATCTGGGAAGGCCCTTTTGTCATCACTTATAAGCGAGGGGATGAGTATTCTAATAAATCCCTGACTACCAGAGTTACTGTTAACTGTGCCCATGGCCAGTTCTTGCGCCCTTACTCTTCCCTTAACACTATTGGAGGGGGAAATGTTTGACAATTACAAGTACAGTTTTGTAATAAGGGGTGTTTTGGTTAAATAAAAGAATAAAAACAGCCAAAAGACCATGGTCAATTATTGGTGGAACCCCTTGAATTGGGGCTAAACTTTCATTAATAATACTCAGTAAAATAGCGCAAGTTTAGGTAGTCAGATTGCACTGACATGCGGAGGAATCAGGAAAGTCCATCTGAGGTTCCTCCCCGTCCCATTAACCATTTAGTTAAACCACCTAAACGGGGACCACTCCCTTTTATAGCCTGGAGGGGGTCCCACCAGGTGTAAATTTTTTCTCCATAGTAATTGGTTCAGATATATAAAATCCTCACCTAAAGGACTAGTTTACCTACTATAGACCATTCATTGGCCATTCTGTTGAGGCAAAGTGAGTTTCAAGAGATCTGATGGGTGAAACCCTATAATTCCTTATCAGGTTAATCATAGCTTATACTGAATTTCTCAGCCGTCTCACTTTGAACCTTGGATCATTCATTTACTAATCAGTGCCATAGTATTATGGTTATTTTCAACCCATCGCACCCACTAATTTTTACCTAACTGAGGCAAGCCAACCAGAGGATGGATAATACCAAAACAAAAACTCCAAAACTAAACAACCAAAACATGAACCAACTGCCCTAAATGAGCAGTGGGAAACACAAAAGTAACGAAATAAATAAAAAAACACCTACCAGGTGGCACAGTGGCAAGCCGCTTATCCAACCATGGTGGAGGGGGAGGGGGGATCAGGTGGATCATCATCTTTGAGTTCAGCATTGAAGAGGCGGATTGTTGCTGATTGCAAGGGAGTTGGGGCATCCGCTAAATGAGGGATGAGGAGAAGTAGATAGCAGTTGAGTTTGACGATTTGGGACTAGATAAAGGATTCTATGAATTTAGCAACATGGTGTTTGGCTTGGATGCAGGTGTCAGGAAGTTGGGCTATTTTTGCAATGTTTGCTCTGGTGACATGTGTGGATGGGGAAAATTCTGATAGAGTAACAACACGTTTGAAAGCGGTGGTGGCAGTTTCATAGAGCCGGTGGATTTCCTCTTCTGCAGTAGGAGGAAAATTGGGGGGAACAAGGGGGGTGCAGCCCTTTTTTACATTCATTGACTGATTTTCTGCAGCTTCACAAAGATGGCAATTTTTGGGTGAGGCCACCACAGCCTCAGCAAGTTGGTGGTCGCTTTGGTATGGAATAGCATTGGGTTTGGGGACATATTGTTTGAGCAGGAATGGGAGATCAAAATCTGAATTCATAAAAGGTTCTAGAACGACTGGTTTAGCTGGAGGTGGGACAATTTCACCAGATTCAGTTACTTCATCCAATAAGTCCCAAGAGATTTTGGTTGCCTTGGATTGATTCAGTGATAAGTGGCGGTGGTTGGGTAAGTTTTGAGGTGAAGGATTTTTGGATTGAACATTGGTCTAATCCTGCACCCAATTGGCTGGAATGGGTGTGAATTGGCCAGCTTGGGATTGAGGTGATTTATTTTGCTTCTGTTTTGAGTGCATGGCCTCTGGGGTGTGGGCAGCCAAAATCCCCACTCAAACGCTGTTGGTGTGGCCTCATGGGTTAAGTTGGCTGTATTTGTATGGTGTGAATTATATTAACATGCTTTTTCATATGTACAATTCATAGCAAAAGGGGAAAATTGTGCAACCGTTGTCAGTGAAGGCCCAAAAGCAATGATTAAGTGCAGATGTGATATAGGCACACAGTGGGATGTGCTGGGCTATGTTTAGCTGGTGGGGGGTAATGGTGGCCATTGCCCAAGATGCTGCTAGTCTCTCAGCACCACTTGGGACAATAAATTGGAGGATGGGGTCTGTGTCATAAGTGGACAGCCTAGACATCAACTCCTCATAGAGTGTTTGAGGGGAAGGTGTGAGGGGAGGTTTGCAAAGGTCACCACAAGTGTGGTATCATCTGGGAGACGTGTTCAGGTGGTGGTTTTGGGTGTGTTTTTGTAAATTAAGGGCGTTGCTACTGCAGCGTCCGCATCCTTTTCAGTAGGGAATCCAATATCAAAGTAGCCCTTGTAAGGGCAGAAGTTGATAAACCCTGCTGGTAAAAAGGTAGCCGTTGCCAGCTCAATTATCACTTTGTCTGCATATGGGAAGAGATGTTCATACTTGACGTGGAGGCAAAAGCGAATGATTGATTGGGGTAGGGCTAGGGAGTAGGGGCAGGTTGGGTGGACTCGTCTGAGGTGCAGTGCTAGGTCCCACGGAGGGACATAGCAGCTGGATGTATTTGGCAGACTGGATTAGCCAGTCTTCACGCATTTGCCTGCTAGGGAGTAAATGCTAGCGTGTGGTGCACCGCTGCCCCATACTGGGTCATCAGGTGGTGGATCCAAGGCTATAAATTTGGAAATTGGTGTATTGAGGATGTGGTGGAAAATTGACTTGTTTTTTAATATTTCTCGGAATTGATGTTGAGCATAAAGAAAAGCCCATCACAACCACTAATAAAATAACTAAAAACCTTTTTATTTTCCTATTTTTTCCTAGTTTATTATAAGTGGTGTCAACAAATTCCCCTATTTTGTTAACAGAAGTTAAAAGTTTAACTAATCCTGCTTCATTTAAATTGTCAAGTTCTGTGCCATTAGCACTGACGAGAATTATTTCAAACTAGGACATCTACACTTGTACGAAATTTTAACAAATCTTCGCTTTGGTGCCATTGAGGCCTCATCCTTCTAGATATAAAGTTTTAGAAGAGTTTGTCCCAGGAATTCCAACATATTCCCTAAAGTTGTCTTTGACCCCATATATCCTCAAAAAGAGATCACAATTAAGAAAGTTATAATTCTGAATAGGGAACACATACTCACGGTAAGTAATGCTGCACTTAACGCCTCCAAAACCGAAATTGTTCTCCTTAGCTGGTATCAAGACCGTTGGTCCCCAGCGCCCCGTTTTCTACTTACTTCAACAATTTGCTCATGGGATCGCTTGGCCTGCCACCGCACACCGCCCCACTTGTGCTCCCATTTGTGCCAAGCCCAACCGCTGTCCCTATCCGCCTTTGGGGGTGTGGCTGGAGGCAGAAGGGTACGCCTCAACGGTGATGGAAAATCATATCCTGGACAACGTTACAAAATACTTAGCTTCCCTCAGAGACCACCAAACCTCCCTTACAGGCAGAGTAGTGTTAGCCAACTCTATGTTCCTTTCTAAAGTTTGTTTTGGGGCCCACGCCATCGCTTTCCCCTTGTTTCTAAAAGTCACTATACGCCCTTCTGCAAGGGTGGCTTTGGTTAGGCCGCCCACCGCCAGTGTTCCTGGATGTCATGTTTGGCCCTTGCCATAGTGGTGATATGGACCTGCTCAACTTTGAGGCCCACACCGCCAAAATACTTGGCACCTGGATCGCTGCAGTCACCAACCCAACGCTCTCAGCCCAGCACTGGTCCCGCGTGGCCCACTCCAACTTCTCCCGCGCCATGGGCCTAAGCAATCCTACCCACCCCCATTCTCTGTTAAAGTATGTTGCCTCACACCCTTCTGCTGTGGGCCCGCATGAGACGTCGCCCCACTTCAAAGAATTCTTCTCTCCATGCGGAGTGCTGAGTGGAGAATTTTCATCAGTGGGCACACCACCCAGAGGGGGCGCCCTACTCCTCAGTTCACCCAGGAAGTACAAGGACTACCCATTATGAACGGAGTGATACCCATGAGGTCCCCTACCATAGCCAGGGTGGACTACCTAGACATGTTGGACATCCCCTACTCCCTTTATACCCAAAAAGCCATATGGAAGTACGCCCACCACCCTCATCTGCAGCCGCATATTTGTTCCCATGTGTGGTGCTCCTTGAGATGGGTATACCATACTTCTTAGTGCTCTAAAGCTTTGCATTCATCTTGCGTCGTGTGTGGCCAGTATGGAACATTGGTTCGCCGCCTGTAAGAGTGCCCTCTCTCAAAAGCATAAGGCGTGAGGTTCAGCGTCTCTTTTTCCAGGATCAGGCACAGCCCTTCAGACTGTTTAAGGACATCTTCGCTTTGTCCATGGTCTTCCCTATACCACCTTCCCTCCATGCCTTAGTGGTTGCAATCGCTATGTGGACTATCCACACGATTGTCTTGGATGCTATCTCAGGCTCTACTCCCACCCTCCAGGAAGCTATCCGCCGGTTCCAGTCACACCTTGTGGACCACTTTCACGCTTGGAAATTTTGGGTACCTCCCACCTCATCACTGTTGAATGGTCTCATCCTAATTCCCAGTTTGGTTCATCGCATCAGACCCCTTCCTACATACATGCTCAATAGTGCGCACGCCCCTACACATGTAACCCCCTTCCTTCTCTGGGCATTCCCGCTGGTAACAGGAGATAGCGTTTGCTTCTCTGGGGTACCCTCCTCTCACTTAAGTTCATTTTGTTAGTTTAGTTTACTTATCAGAAGTGTCCATCCACTGGTCAGCCTTCCCCAAATAAAATTTTAAAATGAATAGGGAACATAATAGCCAGAATGGAAATCCCCGAGGAACCAAAATGCGCTTTATTGCGCTGTATGCTCCTTCTGAAGTTGTGGTCTGGGGCTAGCGGTCCATATATTTTGCAGTGATCTATGTCCAGAGAAAGCCCCAGTTTTCCCCATTACAGTAGAAAAAGTACATTTTTTGCCCCAATGTCCACAATAGCTCAGATTTTGAGCTTAGTTACAGTTAATTCAATATAAATACACTCATAAATATAATTATTAGTATGATTTATTGCAAGGGAATCTATTATATCCACTTGACCTAGGAATTCTAATTTTTTTCACATAATGAAGACTGGTCTCTTTCAATGCCTCAATAGGTACAGCCACTTAGACTTAGTTAACATATATATCTCACTAAAAGAAGTTGAAAACTCAAGTAGTTACACTGTTGTACATATGGCTTTAATACTACTTCTTCTGCTGACTCAGCAGCCCGTTTTTCTTATAAAGTGGGTGGTCACTGCTACACCTTATTTGTTGCCATTGTAACTGGCAAAGGTGGCCCTGAATAATCGCCCATTCATCTCAAGTGAGAGTTTTAGTGATTGACTATTACCTGGGATTTTGTTAGATGAGGCTGTAGTAAAAAATCCCAATTTAATCTGCTCTGTCTTAACCCCTTTGTTGTCATTACCAGGGTTCACAGCATGAACCCAGGGTTTATAACTTAATTTAGGGCAACAGTTGGCATAATGGGAAAATTTGTTGCAGTAATTGCAAATAATCTGACTAACATCATACTTACCCAAATGAGGTCTATATAGTGGAGGTAAATTTTTTATATAGTATATGTCCTATAGCTGAGGGTATGTTCAAATTTAGGCAAGTATAAGTTCATAGATGATCAGCGTTATAAAATTGGAGATAGTGTGAATATTTTCCATAATGGCTACATAGAGTGAGACTACCAATCAACGGACAAATGATATGGAGATTGTTTCATAAAATGAACTTAATAAACTTATTATAATATGAAGCAAAAACTTTGACCACACCACTTTATTTCATTTTATATAATTAGCAGATTATATCTACTTGTTATTTTCGCTTCTTTTTACTAAAAACCTCCCCCTTCTTGTCATCTCATAGTGCTTATATATCCATGGCTTTGGTCAATTTATGACCCTTTTTGCTAAAGCTATTCTTTTCCACCATATCCTCATTGGTTCATTCTTGTAACTGAGAGGCTCTGGCAGAGTCTATAATTTTTAAATTTGCTATCATCTTAGTTTGGGGCAATCAACTAAATATTTTTCATGAGTTGATATCACCTTATTGCCTTAGTTTAAGGCAATCTCACCAATATTATGCTATTACTCAGTTTTGGCCAATATTATCTAATCCACCGCAGTTATTTGGAGCTTATCATCCAATCATATAAAAATCTCAACGATGAGGCTTAAATTATTAAAAATTACTATTGTTTTTGCATAACTTGACCAATTAAACAACCAGATTTAATAACAGATTAAATAAAATGAATTTATTGCATATGGCAATCAGTAGATTTATTTAAAATGACTAATTAAATCAACCAATTTTAATAAAGAAAATTTTGTAGATGGTGATCAGTAAATTTACTATTATTGACCAATTAAATGAACCAGACTTAAAATGAATTTTAGCAATAGTGATCAGTAGATTTACTATAGATTGACCAATTAAATCAATAGATCAGTATTATATATATTGATATGATATCATATTGGCTATAAACTATTGAATTTATAATCTGTTACCTAAAATTTTAGCATTGTATGAAATCATGCAATGGTTTAGTATTAGAACTGATATAAATTTATGGTTCAGCCAATTTATTAGGCCCAATTTTTGATAAAAAGTAGGCGATTTGTTTAAATTAAAGGGCTTGATGGGTTTGACCCCACTTACCCTAAAATCCGCTGGTGCATCATGCCATTTACTAGTGTGCTTGAACTCATCACTTTCTCTGAGCATCAACTTGCTCAATATGTTGAGGCAATGGACACCACCGGCCTCATTACCAAAGAAAACCCACAAATATACCTCCTTATGACACATGTCGCTAATGATCCCACCTTGATGCTGTCTGCCATGGTCCTCCAGCTATAGAAGGTGCCAGACAAAAGCTTCTCCAAAGCTTCCTCCCTTCTGATATGGCTTCCTAGACTGTTAGCTGAGGTGTCATATTAGGATTCTTTTTATTCCAATAAATCCATTTATTTGGCCCATTTGTGAATAAAGGTGCGTGGTGGCTCCCGCTTTTGGGTTGGGCACCACTAATGCTAAAAAAAGAAGGGCTAAATGGGCTTTTTTAATAGTTAGTGGGTATTTTAATGACTTTGAAAAAAACAAAGGAAATCAATTTGGCCTATATGTACATTTTTTATGTTTGTTTTTGCATAAAACCAAAACTATTTGACCAATTTAGATGAACTTTTCTAAAATGAAGGAGGATGCTCCAACTTTTTATTCTTGTAACAATCACTTTAGTTACTATGATTCAATTTGAACAGCAAATTTGGATAATCACACACAAGAAAGATGGGCGACTTTAATAACAAAGTTAATACAACATGGGTGAGCGTCGCAGCAAGCGGTGCGCTTAACGGTGCAACTAAGGGCAAGAAACGCCCTGGAGGGGGACCAGGAACCCGATCTGTAAAGAAATCGCAAACTCAGACACCATCTGGGTTTATGGTATTTACTGTAAAGCATGAGCAATACATGTACATTCAATTCAACCAACCTTTGTCAAAGGTGGAACACGGGATCAGACTCTTCCTTGGGGATGAGTCACCAACCCTGTGGGAGAAAACATGTGAGGCACAGCCCTCACTTTTCCCTCATGCGGTGTATGTAGCCACCAACAACATGGGATGCAGCTGGATCGATATTGGTTTTAAAACAGCTGATGAAGCTAATGCTGCAGCAAAAATCTGCGTGGAAATTGCCCTCCTGAGGGCAAAAAAAATTGTGCGCACCGCGCGCACCAGATGGAACAAAGCAAAAACTTTGTTCATATCCTTTGACTCACTCCCCACTAACCTTCCTCATAAGGTAAACGAGGAGGAGCTCCGCAAAGGTCTTGTGGCCTATGGAGAAATCCAACAACTTGAATTACAGCGATTTTGCTTAATGCCCAACCTGTGCACAGGCAAAACTATTGCTGTAATCAACCCCTTCCCAGAAGTGGAAGAGGATTTATACATAATTCCACGCGCAGCAGAATTTCACTTTGCAGATGGGGGCCAGTCAGCTGCATTCCAAGTTACACCAGAACGCGCACCACCCATTTGCAACCACTGTGGCTCACTGGGCCACAAGGAACATGCATGCCCTGTGAAAATGGGCTTAATAGAAAATGATTTTTGTGAAGAAGCTATGGACAAAGACAATGATAACTTCACCAAAATGACTGATGGCCACCACCCATTCTGCTGGGGTGAATATGGACTATACTCCATCGTGGACCCAGTTACAAGTAAACAGCTTAAAGCAGCACAAAAAGCCCGCAAGAGAGCAGCAGCCAAAGCAGCAGCACACGCGGAGTCCGCCATTAACCTTGGACAAATCTGGGAGGATATTTTGGATATTCATTGAACCAACCAATCAGAACAATATGCCCAGGTCAAAATTTTCACAGTAACCAGACTGAGCCACAAAGCGACATCAGTCATGCACATACTGAGGAACAATGCAACCGCAATTTGGGTGAAAATGTGGTGCACAATGCAACAAAGTTGAACCTCAAAAATATAAAATCCAATCAACAACCCGCATCAAATCAACATGAGACCTGTGCAGGAAAAGTTGACACAAATGCAAAAAACTGCAATTCCCTTGAATCATTGGGTCAGATCAAGGGAACCAACAATGGCAGTGAAAGAGTTGGAGTACAGATGTGGAGCATGGCCAAAATGAGCCGAGGTGGGATAGGGCCAGAGGGTCCTCTCAACTGCTCCTGAGGCGCCGCGGGCACCTCAGTGTCAATAGGGACGTTAAACATCGCGGGAGCCAGGGCTCATATGTCCCAAGCCAAAAAGCTGGCATTCCTGCGAAAACCTCTTGTAGACATCTTGGCCATCCAAGAAACCCACTGCTTACAAGGGGAAGAAGAATCCTGGTCAACTAGGGTCGCACCATCACAATCAGTATGGACGTCTCACTGTAGGGTGATAGTCCAAAACAACAAAAAAAATTACAAATTCATCATCACACTTTCACAAACAAGTCCTGGTAGCAACAATCACATGCCAAGATAAATAATTTCGTTAGCATGTATCTATGCACCGTGCACTGCAACTGAGAGAAAACAATTTTTTGAAAAATTTCTACTCTCACCCTCCCCTCAGATATCATCATGTTAGGCGATTTCAACTGCTAGGATAACCCCAATACAGATCGATGGCCTAATCCCAGGAGATACCCACCTGGACACATTGAATATCGCACAATGAAGGCATCTCTTGGATTACAGGATGCTCTTCCCCCCAATTCACCAATCCTTTCCCACATGATGAGACCCAACATATGCGAGGGACTGCTCATATCAATGAGTTGTATTGACCACATCCTCATCCCACAATTCCACCACTCATGAATCTCCAAATTTACAACAAAAAGATCAATTTTTCTGACCACTGATTAGTTACGGTGCAGTTAGCGCCAACCCAATCCCACACACAGGTGTCGCCTTGGAGAAATCTTCACCCAGAAAATATAAAATTGCCCAAGATATCTATCTGGGTTGAAAACAAGGCTACAAACCCAGAATTCACAGCCCCATTCACTTTGGATCCCATTGGAACATGGAAAAATTCAAAAAAGTTTTAATCAACAAAACCTGACATATTGCATCACGCAAGTACACCATGGACACAGCCACAATCAAGCGTACCTTAGCAGAACTAGACCACTTGGAAATAAATACTTCAAGATCTGGCTATAGCCCTAATTGGGGACGCAAATGGGCAGAAATTTCAGCCTGACTTAACAATCTCATCTTTGAACACCAACACAGAATCAAAGTATCGAACAAAGGTAAGTTTATAAAGGAAGGCAAAACCTGTTCAACATACTTTTTCCACCAACTCCACTCCCGCAGAAACCAGCCCACATGCACACAGGTCCGCAAGACCAACGGCACTGTGGCAACTGACCCTGAGGAGGTCAAGGCGGAAGTACACTGCTATTACACCGATTATATAGCGATATGCCAACAGATCCACAAAAAATTAAAGAATTTATTTAGACTGCTGAGATACAAAGTACACCACCAAATTACAATATACTATCCCTTATCACACGGGAGGAGCTTTGGGAAACAATTCGCGGTGCACCACGTAGGAAATGCCCAGGGCCTGATAGGATACCCTACAAATTTTACAAAAAATATTTTCAACAAATCGCCCCCCTCCTATTGGCGTCAATGAACCAGAGTTTGTTGGAAACACGCCTATTACCAGGAGGCCATGAATCCTACGTTATAACCTTGTATAAAAAGGGTGAAAAGTTGGACCTGACCAAATGGCGCCCAATTGCACTCTCCAACACTGACACAAAAATTCTAACAAAAATTCTAGCAGCTAGATTAGGCGCAATTGCATCTGGCGTCCTATCACCCAACCAGTTTGGGTTTATACCAGGGCGTTGAATCTGGAACAACATACACACTGTTGCAATCATTTGCCAATCCAAAGCAACTGGTGCCCTGGTCTTCTTGGATCAGGAAAAGGCGTATGACCGTGTTAGCTGGCCATACCTAAAAGAATGTCTACATGCCTTTAAACTTTCACCAAGATTCATAAAATGGGCGATGCTCCTAACAGAATCTGCAACCATGGCTGTATGCGGCCCTGGATTCCTAACAAACAATATCAAACCACACAGAGGGCTCAAACAAGGGGATCCCCTCAGCCCACTGTTATACAATTTCAGCTTTGACCCGCTCCTCCGAGTAACTGACTCACATCTCATGGGGATAACCGCACAAGGACAACCAACAGTCAAGATACTGGCCTTTGCAGATGACTGCGTAGCAGGTATAGCAAACAATGAAGATGCCTGACAGCTGGAACACACTCTAGAGGAATACTCCAAGGTGAGCAATGCATCGCTCAACAAAAGGAAGACAGAAATCATCCTTTTAGGCAAATACACAAACAATTGGGCCATAACATCAGAACCTCACACCAACACTCGAAAAAAACCCCATTTATCTTACCCTTTGCAACACCTCCCACCACCACTCCTGTCTGACACCTTGTAATCTGGCTAGAATCAGGGGGATATGCTAATGAGACAACGGAAAGTAACCTGTTACAACGGATATCCAAACGCGTAGCCTCCCTCAAGAGGAAAACCCCAGGTCTAACAGGACGAGTTACAGTTGCTAACTCGCTCATCCTACCAATACTGTAATACCAGGCCCATGCAATAGCCTTCTCACCTACCTTTATAACCTCAATTCACGCGCTTATCCAGGGCTGGCTGTGGCCTGGCTCTCGCCCTCCTATACGGATGGAAACACTATTTGGACCATGCTCAAGCGGAGGCATGGGAATAATAGATTTTAAGAGCCATGCCAATCACATCCTAGGTACCTGGATAAAGGAAATCCTTGCTCCAGACCTCCCGCAACAACATTGGTCCAGAGCAGCAAGGACTAACTTTGCACAGGCGCTCAAATTAACCAACCCACATAGTCCACCCAGACTACTTTCATACCTTGCCAAGCACCCTACTGCAACAGGTCCACATGCAACCCCCCTCCTTTCAAACATATCCTATGAACTATCTACCGTATGGAATGGACCATAGAGAACATGGGTACTATACAGGGAAGGGGACAACCCAGCCCTCAATTCAAGTTAAGAAACCCAGAAAATAACTCCCAGAGGGATATGCTCGCAACACCCCAAGTACAGCTAGGATAGAATATCTAGATATGCTGGACATTCCCTATGATTTAACCGCACAGAAAGCAATGTGGAAAATGACACACCACCCACTCCTACAGCCAAGGATAAGAGCAAACGCCTGGCGCTGTTTGAGAAGGACCTATAGGACGGCGGACCGCTCCAACTCCCTCCACAAAACATGTGCAGTAAGTGGAGGGGAGGGATCCCTACATCACCGCCTAGAAACATGCCCCCCAACCAAAGCTATATGGCAGGAAGTCGCACGCCTGCTCAAGATTCAAAACGAACAGGAATTCTCGATATCTAAAAGTATCTTCGTGCTTCAGATCGAGTCACCAATCCCATCTACCCTCTGCTCCCTAATAAATACCATTGCAATGTGGACAATACACACAATTGCATTATATGCGTTCAAGGGCACAGTCCCAACCATTCATGGGATTATTAACTGATTCCATGTCCACTTACTAGAGAACTTATAAGCCTGGCTCTATGGATATATGAGACCAAGAGATTAATCTCTTTCTGCTAAGCATCACTTTTCGAAAATCAATTCAGCCTGAAATTTAGCTCCACTAAAGAGATTTACGAAAACTATTAGCAAATATGGCGGGAAACCCCGCAAAAGAACCCGCAGGCTATGCCAAACGAGCCAGCACCACCCCTCAAACGAAGCAACCCTCAGTTACCCACCTCAGGGTCAACCAGAATCACCCGCTCTCAAGCAGCAGCCATGAAAGCAGGCACCACCCCCAACCTGGAGCTACTCTAACTAGCGCCAGTTCACCTGATCGCACTTCTGCAACCTGCACGCCTAACAGCTCTGTGTGCGCTGCCTCCCACCAACCCGCTGGGCCCCCTCCAACCAAGGAGGCCATCACCCACGCTGTTTTAATGGCGTCTGCTCAGTTGAATGCAACTCAGCCCATCCAGACATTCACCTCCCCCATTGTGTCAGCTAATTCAGCCCCATCTATTATTACTGACGCCATGTTTCTGGCTCCCTCCATGAGGGGCGATAACCAGCTACCTGGCCCCCAAATCCTCAGATGTAAGGTTGGACTAGCCGCACATTCTGGTTCGCTAAGCACCAAATTGGGACAATCTACTCTTCCCAATGAGGATTCAAATGGTTCGGATTTTGGAACTTCACATCAGTTCCAGACTCAACCGTCCCATTTAAACCCCATAATCGGCAATTCTCAAGTCAGCACTTTATCTCAATATGCTGAAAACGACCAAATTACAGATCAGCCAATGATTTTGCCCACGAAATCACAGCAAATACTCGGGCTGAATTTACCCAAATAGATTGGGATGGTGATGAAACATCGCCCTCCTCCCAATTAGCTGGAGTTAATTCCAATATGGATGGGACTCCCCAATTATAGCGAGGCCCAACAATCACCTGTCCCCCAAAGCCTCGGATGTAAGGTTGGATTAGCCGCACATTCTGGTTCACTAAGCACCAAATTGGGACAATCTACTCTTCCCAATGGGGATTTAAATGGTTCAGATTTTGGAACTTCACACCAGTTCCAATATCACACGTCCCATTTAAACCTCATAATCGGCACTTCTCAAGTCGGCACTTTATCTCAATATGCTGAAAACGACCAATTCACCAAACAGCCAGTGAGTTTTGCCCATGAAATCACAGCAAATACTCGAGCTGAATTTACCCAAATAAATTGGGATGGTGATGAAACATCTCCCTCCTCCCAACTGGCTGGAGTTAATTCCAATCTGGATGGGCCTCCCCAATTTAGCGAGGCCCAACAAACCGCCCCTCAATTTAATATGACGCCAGCAACTGCTGTAACATTCCAGAAACAAGGGAACTCCGCAAACTTGTCCAAACCACCAACTCACACTCAACCTGAAATTGCAGCCCAAAGCAAACACAAACGTACCAAAGGAGCCACTGGGGCGTGGCAAAAACCTTTGGCACCAACGCTACCCAAAGCTGATCCCCGTGAAGTGGCGTTTATTGCTGATGTTAAGAAGAAATGGGCCAAAACTAGAGCGCAAAAAGCTCTACCTCGCTCAACCCTCTCCCACGCAATTCGCCTTTATTATGTGCATAACCCTGTTGAATTCTATACAGAGGATTACTTCTCATACTTTGCAGCGATTGCGGAGACATTCCCAATTAACACCACCATCCATGAATCAGTGGAGGGCAACTACATCGATGTGAGCTTCACTGAAGCTGCCCTTGCTGAACATGCTGCCACCTTCCAGGTCATTATTCCGCGCGGATCTCTTCGCATCTCCCGCACACGCTCTCACCTGGAGAAAATTTCATGGGTTACTTTTTCCAACCTACCAACGACTGTTGATCCTGAGTCTCTTAAAATGGCACAACATCGTGGTTTAATGGAGTTTGAGTCTGTTCTTTAAGTGGACTTTAGCGTCCCCTCTTACTATGCTCCCACTCAAAGAGCTCGCACTGCTAGGGCGTCGTTCATCCCCTCCCCCACTGTATCCCGCAACATTGAAGTTATTCCTCGTGTGG
This sequence comes from Massospora cicadina, assembly GCA_022478985.1. Lineage (NCBI taxonomy): Eukaryota > Fungi > Entomophthoromycota > Entomophthoromycetes > Entomophthorales > Entomophthoraceae > Massospora > Massospora cicadina. The sequence goes on from JAKSZP010008251.1 coordinate 81,461, forward strand.
CGGTAGTTGAGGAATGCCCTGAGATCTTTTTAGTCGACCCTGATCAGGCGCGCCCCCGGTGTTCATGGTGTAACGCCCTTGGACACTTGTATAGTGGCTGCACAGCTCGAAAACAAGCCCTCTTAGCCACCACCCAGGGGCCTAAACCAGGCCAAAAACGATCCCACGTGGCTGCAGCAGCAATTCCACAACCCACACAATGGGTTCCCGTTCAAGACCTGTCCCCTGAGGCCTTACGCCTAGCAGTTGAAACAACTAACCCCACTATTGGTATGGGATACCTTCGCGCTCATGCCCCCCTTCCAATGGGCACCCCCTCCAATCTCCCAGAGTCAACTCCCTCTCTCACTAAGCGCAAGGCATCTCCCACAGGGTGCCCCTCGTCAGCCACCCCCACTCAGGGCTCCGCGGCACCCCCACCAACCTCCACCAGCGATTTATCGCATTAACCCTCAGCTCCCAATGGAGCTATGCCCACCAGCATGGACTGCCAACTCGTGGCCTGCGGTAGAAGTGCCACCTCAAAGAGTCCTACCCCAACCCCACAGTCCATTTCGCGCGGATCCTTTGCAGTGTTGGAGGAAGTAAATATGGACTCAGACTCATCAAATGGGGACACCGCGGAGGTCACCATTGAGCACCCTCAGGTCCTTCCCCTGCAACGGAGCGGGGGCAGCATCCTAGGCTGGCTTACTGGGTCCTCCGCCCCCCACCCTCTCCTTCCCCTCAGAACCCTCGACGCTACTCACGGATTGCAGCTAATAGTCAAGCTAAAGGACTCAAAACTAGCCGCCTTACAGCAGCAGGTTTAAGCGCTGGCAACCCCCCAGGACATGGAAGGGAACAGCTATGAGTCCCCATGGTAGCACCCTGGCCCTGCAATCCATCAACGCAAATGGGTTGCGGGACTTTAAGCGGAGAGCCCGCCTCCTCCAAAACTTCAGGTCAGCACAAATTGACATCGCTGCTGTCCAGGAGCCCCATATCCTCCCCCACGAACAATCTGCATGGAATGAACAGTTTGGAGGCAACTCCTTCTGGAAAAACCATGCCGCCCTTATTGTTTTGAATCCCCGTGTTAAAACCCATTCTTTTTCACAATATCTAGGTGGCCGCCTCATACTGGCCAAGCTCACCACTACTGACTTCTCCTTCTTCGCTGCAAGCATCTACCTGCCTAATGCAGGTCAGGAGCAAAATCGGCTCTTGGAAGAGCTCCTCCAACTCAATCTCCCACGAATACAGTCCTCTTAGGAGATTTCAACACAACCATAAGTCGCGTCCATGACTCTTACCCCCTGCAGCAAAGGAACGCCCTGGATCAAGTCGCCTCCAGGATTTCCTTCGCCTGAGTGGCTTTATAGATGCGCTTCCACCCTCCGCGTCTGGCTTAGGTTGCATGACTAGGATCCAGTATGATGGAGGAGCTTTCCAGTCAGCGTCACGCATAGATATGGCACTGATTGCCCCCCTGCTAATTGGCCGCGTCTCCTCTCCCATCTCTCGTGACAACCATCTGAGTGATCACAGTTCACTCACCGTTGTCCTCACCACCACACTTAGACCGTCGCGTAGGTTCTGGCCTAGGGTTGCCCCAGCTCTTCTCAACAACCCCTTCACTAAGGAGAAGCTGTCTATGACCATCCGGGAGACTCTCACCTCCCCCACCCCACCTGCTTGACCACAAGGCTAAATGGGCGGTGACCAAGGAGGGCATCACCCGCGTTGCTTACAACTGTGCCAAAGCCCAGATGACTGCAGCTCGCGCCAGAGTCAAAAGGGCAGGAAGCCAGAATCAGACATCTAGAGCGAAGCTGCCAGCCTTCGCCCTCTCCCAGATGGTTGGAAGACTGGGAAGCGGCGCAGGAAGCACTCCGCTTGGAGCTCACACTGCAGGAAGAACGGGCAGCAAACTTTACAACATCTCGTTACTATGCTCAATGGGAACGCCCCACCCGCTTCTTCTTTCAGAAACAGAAGGCCCGGTCAACAGCGCAGGATATTACTGCACTGAAGATTGGTACTACATCCACTTCAGATAAGGAGGAAATCACGCAGGAACTACACCGTTTCTAATCCAGCCATTTCCATGCCACCCAGTTGGACCCGTCGGACATCCAAGACTTCCTGTGGCGGGCTCCAAGGCCGCCCATTGACCCACGGGCTAATGAGGCTCTACTGGCGCCTATTTCCATCCAGGAGGTAATGGAAACCCTTCTGAAATCCCCACGGCTTAAAGCCCCAGGCCCAGACGGAATACCCTTTGAGGTGTACCTTCTGGAACCTGCAGTGATAGCCAGAACCCTCCGCGACCTCTTCGCTGCACTCTTGGTGAATGGCGAGGTCCTCCCCGACTCCAGAGAGTCAATCACGACCCTCATTCACAAGAAGTCAGACCGTGAGAACCTGGCGAACTGGCGCCCCATAGCGTTGATCAACACAGACCACAAGCTCTTCACGAAGCTTCTGGCCAACCGCATCACCAAATGGGTGTCACCTCGCCTCTCCCCATCCCAGCACGGTTTTATTCCGGTGAGGTCGTTATGGGACAACTATAATGACCTTCACGTGACTTTGACTGCTAACTCTCGTAAGGTGCATGGCTTTGTGGCTCTCCTGGATATGGAGAAAGCATATGATTGGGTGGCCTGGAAGTATATTGATGCTTCCCTGGCCCGCTTCCATCTCCCACCCGCAGCTAGGCGCTGGATATCAGCGCTCTATGACCAGCTCCACACCAGAGTACTGGCGCCAATGGGTTTTACAGTGGCAGTACCAGTTGGACAAGGTCTCCGGCAAGGAGACCCCCTGAGCCCTATCCTTTTTAACATCACCCTCGACTCCCTCTTAGCCTCCTTACAGGACAAGTTAACAGGGATTCTGGTACCAGTTAAAGCCCCCAACCGCACCATGGCATTTGCAGATGACACTGCCATTGCATTTGGCTGCCCTGGGGATGTTGCCCTCGCTGCTGTGACCATTGAGAGGTAAACCAAGGCGTCCAACGCCATGGTCAACACCTCCAAGATAACAGTTGTACAGGTCGGCTCCCCCACCTTCCCCCACCATTTGGTATTGAACCTGAGCGCGGTACCTTCCGTCACCTGGGCGTTCTCACCAACCAACAAGGAGTTGCGCTAAAAGACAATGAGGACTTGCTCCTTGCAGCAGTTAACTCCAGGATTGCCAGCTGGAACCAGCGGCACATCACCCCCCAGGGTCGAGCTCTGATGTCTAATGTGTTCCTCCTCTCCAAAGTCTGGTTCCTAGCGCACGTCTGCCCATTCACAGATGCCTTTTATACCCGGCTCTTTGTACTCCTCCGCTGTTGGATCTAGGGCTCAAACCATCCACCATTGGCCCTCTCAACCATTGCCCAACCCTGCAATGAAGGGGGCCTAGGGCTCCTGGACACGCGATCCCACGCCACCACAATCTTCCTGAAGTTCCTATGGCCGATTGTCTGCTGGGACGCGACCCCCATGCCCCAATGGGCGCCCGCCCTCCGCCAGTCAGTGTAAGCAGCTCTGGGTCTTCCTAGAGCATCTCTGACCTCATTAGGGAGTGGCTCACAAACCACCCAGGCCATCGCCTAAAACCATCCTCATCCCCCTACTGGAACCAGGCTCTCCTTGCCCTGAAACGAGTAGGCGCGCGGATCCACCATGCCTTCCCATACAGAAGGGAAGACCCTGGCCTCAGCCCACGTCGCCATGCAATTGTGCACAATGGACAAGTTGTCACAACTCGCCTCAACCCCCAAGATCGTCCTCCTATCCGCTCAAGACTCCTTAAGCTCCTCCCTCCCTCCGTGAGATTTGACCTTAAGGAATTGTGGAAGGACGTCTATCACCCCATCCTGTCAGCAAAGGTGTCCAACACCTTATGGAGGGTGCTCCACTGTTCATACAGGACAGGGGACCGAACTGGCCCTACCTTCCAGCACCAAAGCTGCCCCCGCTGTGTGAAGCCTATTGACTCCCACCTCCATCGTTTTTTCACCTGTCCAGGTGTCGCCGCATTTTGGCCAAAGGCCCGCGCGCTCCTCCATGCTCAGCCCTGGTATGGACACCCTGTGCAAGACCTCATGTTTGAGCAGACATTGCCTGATTGCCACCGTCCCCTCCGTGTCCTCGCCTATGCCACAGCCATCAGGACCATCCATAACTCTTTCCTTCGTGCTGCCTTTGACCAGCAGGTGTGGACCCTTCCACACATGATCACCCACTTTCAGGTACACTTTAAGATGGCCCTGAAGGTCTGCACTATGTCGCCAACCCTCCCCCGCTCAGTTGTCACTGCAGCACAGCTCTGGCGCGCAAACCCCCTCCCTTTCTCAATGCCTCCTCCCTCCCTTCCCTCGCCTCAGGCTCTTAGGAGCCCAGGCGTAATTCAATAAACATCGATGAATCCCCCCTTGGGTTGGAACCATCTAGCACTAAAAAAAAGATATATGAGACCAAGACAAAAAGCGCTCATAGAATCATGGTTCCCACTATGGTTCCTCCACACAGACCCTTTTCTTCACACCTGCTCCATAGCAGGGGAAACCCCCTCGGAGTAGTGCACCAACCCCCATACCTGGCAGTTCCGCTGACAACAGGGGTAACTTGAGTACCCTGGGGTGCCCAATTTTTATATCTGTTAGTTATTCTCTTAGTTTCACATATATTTGGTAATGTCCGTCCCCTGGTTGGATTACCTCAGTTAAAATAAAAACTCAAAAATGGGTAATTGTTTGTGGGGAATCGTTGGGTTTGGTAGCTGATACATGGATAGCAATTTAATTACACTATTCACCACAGGTAACAGCTGGAGTATTCCCTGAAAATATCCCTTTTCTGTCGGCTAGGCGTGCTGAGATATCCCTTTTTGGCTAGGTTTGCTGTGAACCCTGTGGATATTCCCTTTCTGTCAGCTAGGTGTGCCAAGAACCTTGTGGTTACCACAAGTACCCCATATTACCCCACATTACATGTTTTACCTCATTTTAACCCTATAAATATTCCCTCTCTCTACTAATAAAAAGCACCTTAATACTGCGAATACTTTATTGTTCCCAATTGTGGATTGTCTACTTCAGAGTGAAGTTGTATAGAAGTTTTCCATCTAAGTTTCAACGCGAGGGTGAGGCCGAAGTCACATCAACCCCTTTATATTGCCAGAGTAGGGCCAAAGCTACTCAATTACCCAAACTTGACTAGGCTAATTGTATTTGAACTTATTGTGGGGAAGGCCAACCAGGGAGGGAAGCTTCCAGAAAAGACATAAAGAAAATGGAATGTAGAATAGGGAGGCACCCCAGAGAAGCAATGCTATCTCCTGTTGCCAGCGGGAACGCCACTACAGGGAGGAGGGGGAACGTGTAAAGGGGCCAAAACCACAATTGAGCACGTGTGTAGGAAGGGGTCCAAGTTGATGAACCAAACTGGGAACCAGGAGAAGACCAACTGATGGCGACATGGTGGGAGGTATCAAAACATCCACACTTTAAAGTGGTTTACAAAGTGGGACCAGAACCGGTGGACAGCTTCTGGGAGGGTGGGGGTGGAGCCTGCAATGGCATCCAAGACAATCGTGTGGATGGTCCACATGGCGATTGCAACCACCAGAGCACAGAGGGAGAGTGGGAGAGGGGAGACCATAAATAAAGCAAACATATCACTAGATAAACTGAAGGGATGTGTCTGATCCTAGCCAAGCAGACGTTGCACCTCGCGCCATATCGCTTTAGAGTTAGGGCACTTCTCCAGGAAGTGAAACATCGTTCCATACTGGCCACACACGACGCAGGATGAGTGTATAGCGTTAGAGCGCTCAACAGTAAGGTACTTCACCTCTGACTTCACCACACATGGGAACGGACATGAGGCAGCAGCAGAGGGTGGCAGGTGTATTTCCAGATTGTCTTCTGGGTTTCAAGGGAATAAGGAATTTCCATCATGTCCAAATAGTCCACCCTGGATGGAACATGGGACCGTGTGGGTATTATTCCGTCCAGAATGGGTAGCCCCTGTACCTCCTGTGTGAACCAAGGAGAGGGGCGACCACTCTGGGCTGTGTGCCCACAAGTACAAATTCTCCACTCAGCGCTCCACATGGAGAGAAGGATTCGTTTGAAGTGGGGTTCAGTACCATGAGGACCAGCTGCCAAATGGTGGGAAGCCAGTTACTTCATCAAGGAATGAGGGTGTGACAGATTGGCAAGGCCCAGGGCGCGGGAGAAGTTGGAGCAGGCCATGCGGGACTAGTGTTGTGAGGGGATTGTAGGGATGGTGATGGCTGCGATCCAGGTGACCAGTATCTTTGCAGCATGGGCCTCAAAGTCGAGCAGGCCCATGCCACCACTATGGCTAGGGCCAAACATGACCTCAAGACGCACTGGCAGTGGGCGGCCCGACCAGAGCATTCTTGTAGAAGGGCATACAAAGATTTGAAAAACCCTGAGGAGAAGGAGATGACGTGGGCTCCAAACCAAACTTTGGAGAGGAGCATAGAGTTGACTAGAGCAACCCTGCCATTAAGGATGTAGGGTGGGCCTGAGGGAGGTTATGCGCTTCAACACGTTATTCAGAATATGGTTTTCCATTATTCAGGAGACATACCCGCCTGCCTCCAACCACACCCCCAAGTGGTGTACAGGCCTCGACTAGGCTAATTGTCTTCATACAATTAGCAAAAGTGTGTTTGTTCCCACAACAAATAGTTAAGCGAACTTGTGCATCAGTAGAAACCCCGCGGTTTTTACACCAAGCAATCATAAGCACCAAGTTAGAGGTGGAAGTACCTGATGGGCTATTTGGGGAGGTCATTGGGCCCTATCAACAATCACAGCCTGTGCTCACGTGGCCCCTGGCATTATACTTCTGGGGCATGAGGAGTTCAAGGTTTTGGTAGCGAATCTACAGGATAAACCAATACAAATCCGCCAACATCAAGTGTTGCCTTCCTCCATTTCATTCCAGTCAAGGAGGTCTATGGGATTCATGAGTTTGGCTCACTGGAGGAATTTAATCTCTACCCGTCAAAACACAGACCAGCATAATGGCAGTATACCGCGTGAAAATTGAATGGGGTTATCAGAAGATCAGAAGAATTGAGCGGAAGCATTATTTCAAAAATATAAAGAGATCTTTGCTGTAAATGATCTTGATTTGAGGTGTGCCCAAGGTGTGATCCATCAAGTGGACAATGGGGATCATCCCCCCATTAGATCTCAGCCAATCCACCAATATAGAGTCGTTGAAGAAGTTGTTACAGCAGAAATTGATAAACTGTTGGAGCAAGGACTGCTCAAACCATCAAAGAGCCCATGGTCTTCCCCTGTCCTAATTGTCAAAAAGAAGGATGGTACTAACCGGGTAGTAATCGACTACTGTAAGCTCAACAGCATATAAAAAAGGACAAATACACTTTGCCACGAATTGATGATGTGCTGGACCAGTTAGGGGAGCTCGTTACTTCTCTGCAATGGATTTACTATCTGGCTATTGGTAAATCGAGTTACATGTGGCAGAACAAGAAAAATGCGCCATTATCACATCAAAAGGGCTTTTTCAACCAACATGTATGTTGCAAGGACTATGTAATTCCCCAGTTACTTTCCAAAGGGCAATGGAAACTATCCTTGGCAACTTGAAGCTGTCATGCATTCTTGTATACCTTGATGACATCAACGCTTTCTCCCGCACGTTTTCTGAGCACCTTAGCCATTTAGAAGAGGTATTCCGCCATTTGACTGAGGTCAACATCAAAATCAAGCCCTAGAAATGCCACTTATTCAAGGATCAGTTAGAGTACCTCAGGTTTGTAGTTGATGCAACAGGGCCGAGGCCCCAACCAGCTATGGTGGATGCCATTCAGAAGATGATTACACCAAGAAGTAAACGAGATATACAAGTATTTTTAGGGATAATTGGCTACTATCATCTCTCCATACCTAACTATGGTTGTATTGGAGGTCCACTGTTTGAGTTATTAAAAAACGGATGCCATGTTTGTTTGGACAGAACACTGTCAATGCTCCTTTGATATTCTTCAAACAGCATTGATTGATACAACTGTGTTACGTTACCCAAATTTCAAAAAGGAATTTATTGTACAGTTAGATGCTTCTCTTTTTTCGCAGTGGGGAAAGTTCTGTCTAAAAAAATGATGAGGGTGAGGAGCACCCAGTGGCATATTGCAGTCGAAGTCTGAATAGCCATGAACAAAATTATACTTTGACCAAGCAAAAGTGCTTAGCAGTGATATATGCGTACAAGCAATTTTGAGTTTATTTGCATGGTGTAAAATTTAAAGTTGTAATGGATCATGACTCGTTACGCTGGCTGCAGAACCTCAAGGAGCCTGAGGGTCAGTTAGCACGATGGGCCCTTAAACTACAGGCTTACAATTTCGAGATCCTTCACTGACCAGGAGCAAAGCACCAGAATGCTGACTGCTTGTCAAGGCTACCCACTATTGCTGTTATGGCAGATCTGAGAAATATCATGTATGATAAAATGCTGAGCGGAAAATATGATGATGAACCGCCCCAAGTCATCAAGGCATTGAATGAAATGTGAGCCAATACTTTCCAGCGGAATGGAGAGTTGTATAAGTAGATTGGTGATTCCATGGTGAATTTCCCATGACCCTCAATGCGGCCTAACATTATCACGAGCGCACATAGGGCAGTTGGGCATGGTAGCGTGCACAAGACGTTGGAATTATTGCGACCTTGGTAGTACTGGGAAAGCATGAACTTTGATGTGCTTGACACTATCTCCTCCTGTCACCAGTGCCAAGTGGAAAAGCCATTTCACCAGAAGACCTCATATAAGTTAGTAAAGCCGCACTTCGCTTGGCATACTGTTTCCATTGATGTCGTTGGCCCTCTGCCAATGGGAGCTAACCAATCTAAGTACATCCTTGAGGCGATTGACCACTTGACCAGGTGGGTTGAGGCAAGGGCCATTCGGGATCTGGGCGCGGTTACTGTGGCTAAGTTTGTAATGGAAATGCATCATTCAGCATCACAGCTGCCCACAGTTTATCCTTACTGACAATGGCACTAATTTCACAACTCAAATACTTCCTAAACTCAATGAAATGATGGCCATCCGCGGGGTTCTAACAGCTCCATATCACCCCAAGTCCAACAGAATAGTTGAATGGGTCAATTAGACCCTGATGAACATTCTCTGAAAATTGGTTTCTGATAGGACCTCTGATTGGATTACCCTCCTTTTCACCGCTGTGTTTGCCTACAACATTAACTACCATTCTGCTACAGGAAAAAGCCCATTCCAAATGCTTTATGGATGGCACTTCACTTTGTCTGCGCCCCTATACGCTTGTGTAAAGGACACTGGCAGAATGGATCTGCAATGCTATTTGACCACCCTAATTAATACTCTGATTAAATTATAAACTGAAGCATATTTTTTCAGCTTAGCCAAGAAAATCAAAACCCAGGCTGCTGACCAGGTATGGTGAAGTGGCTTAGCACAATTAAAGGATGGAGACATGGTTCTATTCCATGATCAGCATGGGTTCATGCAGAAACACAAGTTGGCCAGTAATTGGATTGGCCATTCGAAGTTATTGAGAAGACCAGTATGGATGTGTATACTATCATGGACCCTACTGGTGGTCGGATCATTAACCAAGTTCATGCAAAGTTCCTCCAACCATAAAAGCAATATGAGCCTTATTGTCCAGTTAAGGAGGGGGTAATGTCACAATTCCGATATGACTGGACAATAAGCCTGAGGTCACCATGGCGAAATGTATGGAATCCATTGGAATTGAACCAGTAATGGTAATTTAAGCGATTTGAAATGAGTTGATATTGTATTACTGAGAAATTGGCTGAATTGGGCGAATGTGAATTGATGAATGAACAATTGGCGAAACCAATGAGATACGGCGAAGTGAATTACTAATCCATAAAAGCGATACCATCCAAAGTTGCTACAATATCAGCAGGATGAGATGATCAGAAAAGGTTGTTAACAGTTTAGAGTGCGCGGACTAGAAGGGAGCCACAATAGTTATTACATTAAATAAAAGAGTATAGTGGGAGCAAGTGCTCCACATTTATTAAATAAGTTATTTCTATTAAATTAAAAGTGCAACGATCCTCATATCATTGGTCCTATTGCTCAGTGGGTCAAACCCTGTGCAATTGCATTTTTAGCGTATCTTCATGGACACGCCAATTTTTATAACAAATTTCTTGGGATGAACTCTGGTCTTCCATTTGCGGTGCGCCATACAGAAAAATGTCCAGGTCTAGATGGGATTCCTTATGAGTTCTATAAGAAATACTTCAAATATTTTTCCTCCTTGCTGCTTGCCTCAATGAACCAGTTCCTGATGAAAACGCGCATCCTCCCTGGAGGCCAAGAGGCCTACACAATAACGTTGTATAATAAATGGGATAAGCTGGACTTGGTCAACTGGCACCCCATATCACTTACTAACACAGATACTAAACTTTTTACTAAAATCATGGCAAACCACCTAGGGGTAGTTGCCTCTGATCTCATTTCCCCTGAGCAATTTTGTTTCATTCCCAAGAGGTCTATTTGGGACAACTTCCATACTGTAGCCAACGTCTGCCAATCCACGTTTTCTGGAGCACTTGTTTTCTTAGACCTTCAGAAGGCTTATGATAGAGTCAAGTGAGATTACTTAAATGCCTGCCTCCACAAGTTCCAAAACCCCCATCATTTCATTAAATGGGTGATGTTGCTCACAGAATCTGCCACAATGGCTGTGTGTGGCCCTGGCTTCCTCATGGATGTAGTTCGGCCTCAAAGAGTCCTATGCCAAGGGGACCCTCTTAGCCAACTCTTGTATAACTTCAGCCTTGACCACTTCTTCACAATATGAATGCC
>JAKSZP010008252.1:0-92171 GCA_022478985.1 Massospora cicadina
TCCTCTACCACATCCTGGTCAGGTTCAATAATGGCTATTGCCTTCCCTGTGCATAGGTGGGGCAGGAGGGGAAATTTTTCAAATTCAAATTGTTTAATTTCGCCAAAACTTTTGAGGCCCATGCAGAGCTCATCCTCAAGGATATCAAGGTGCACAGTGCTCAGGAGTCAGTTGAATACAATGAATAGGTCATTTGCCTCATTCCATCGTGTGCACGCTGTGCAAATAATGCGATCTTCATCGTTAATTTTTACAGAAAATTTTGTTTTTGCTGCATCTTCCACTTCCTCCACGGTCATGAACCTGACATCCACCCATCCTCTATGTAAATTTTTAAAATTTACCAAAGCAGTGTTTGGGAAAATTGTGGAGAAGGCCTCCCCCATTTTTTCCCATGAATTGAGGGATGTATTGCTGACCATAATTCCAAAGCCATGCTTGAGGGAGGATGTTATTAGAATGTTCGATTTTGTGAAAGCGCCCATTTTTTGTAACAGAAATTCTAAAACTCAGGGTGTGGCACTATGCTCACCATGATTGATATATATTATTAGGAATAGCTATATAAGTTTAATATTTAGGCTGTTGACTATAGAAAACAAACTAAGATTTCACGTTGTGTTCATTAATTATTTAATTACCTCATAGCATAAGCTATTGATTTTTAATAACTTTTAAGATAATTTTAAAAATGAGTGAGTAAAGCTCAGGGAGCTTAGAGTCTTTAACCAATTTTTTAGGTTTGTTTTTACTATATATATTCTAACCTTTTGTTATACAAATTAAAGTTCTTATTTAGTCTTTTCTCTTTCTAACACTATTACAACTTTATTTAGTTTCAGACTTTCAAAATTGTAATTAAGAATAGGTGAGATGAGTGAGTTCCAGGCCTATCATATGCCGCGCATGGAGGTTTTCCGGGTTTTATCCTCCTTTCCCATTTTCTTTACTTCCCTAATCAGTGCGGTATCATCCCAGGTCAGCCCACCTCGAATAAATTTAAAATTTAATAGGTGAGATGAGTGGAAACCTAAAGCACAATAAGGCTTGGACAAATTATGGAAGGCCACAGGTTGGTATTTGCATCGCCCAAGGGTAACAAAAGCCTTGGTAACAAGTGGTGGGCAGACGCACAGAAAATATAAAATTGGTACCACATTGGGAATTTAAGAAATACAAATAAAATATAAGAGCTACCAAACTATTCCCCACTCTCAGCCATTATCTTTAATTGAGCATGGGCTTTTCTTTTCTTAGGGAAAGATTTTCCAGACCTTTAAAAATGTCAGGGAGTCTTTGAAAATTGTTTCTGCACTCAGTATACGTTATGACCCATACTATCCACAATGGTTGGGTTGATCATAAGCTCAAAACAGCCAAAGAGGCAAATGATGCTGCATGGGTGCGCATTGTGGTTGACCTCCTTGAGGGTCAAAAATTGGTTAAGACCAAACGCATACATTTAACAGTATCCTCAAATATCTCTAACTTATTTGATTATCTAGCATCAACCGTGGCTTGCAAGTTTGTTGACCAGCATCTCCATATGGTCTATAATCCTATGGAGAAATAAAGAAGTTTGAAATGCAAGCATACCTCTTATGCCTTCTCTTGGTACCAGGAAGGCCATCTTTGTAATTTTGCTAAACTTGGAGGTGGCAGAAATTTTATCAAAATTCTTTGTGTGCTACAATCATTATTAATGGAAAATTATCTAAAAAATTTTGGGCAACATTGGATATCTCACCGCCTATATGAAACCACTGCTTGTCTTTTAACCACAAAGTACGCTTATCTAGTAAAATAAAGCATCAGAGAACCTTCATTACTGCGATGAAAAAATGGGTGAAAGCAACCTCAATTTTGGCAAAGTTTAGGACACTACTGTATAGTTTTTCTGGGTAGAGACTGGCATATAATTATATTTTATCCAGTTTATCAAAAAGAACGTTAAATGTCAAAACATGCCAGTAAGCTCTCCATGGCCAAGGCAAAGTACTTGGTAGAAACCTCCATATCACTTGATTAGATTCAGGCAGACATGGCAGACCTTGAGGTGATGAATAATCAGGTTCCACCAGCAACCAGTCATGTTGCACTTATCATAGCCCTCGTAAAAATCAATTTTGGGCGCCAAATTTCAACAGCAAGGGCTTAGCAAACCCTTTCATGTGATCTTCACTATGAATGTGACCAAGTATCCCCAATCAAACCCAGCTGTTTTAAATGAATCTCCTAGTAGTGCATCATAAATGACTGCAATTAAAAATCACAAGCTATCAAAGTTAAGAAAGGGTCAAGTCTGCAGCCTTGAAGAGTGTCAATTACAGTCCCACGCCTATCCACCAATATGGTACTTGTAGTAAGGACACCACGGTGCTCTTGGAGACAAAAGGTTAAGCCAGGAGGCCCTCTCAACTGCTATTGGGGCGCGCTGGGCATCTCAGTAGCAATAGAATTTTTGAAAATTATGGGACTCAAGGACCTAACATAACATGCCAAGAAACTGGCAATCTTGATTAATCCCCCAGTTAGCATCCTGGCAAAACAGGAAACTCACTGTCCACAAGGAGAGGAGGAGGCATAGGAAAGCATGCTCCTACCTACACTTTATTTCTGGTCGCAGCACTGTGGGGTGCTAGTATGTGTAAACCAAATACTAGAATTATTAGTAAAATTATTTTTAAATGGCCGCCTACTAGCTGTTACCTTCTCCTGGTACAACAAGGGGCGCACAGTTGCCAGAATATATGCCCCAACATGTACAAAGGTTTATTGTGAGGTTTTTTCCAATATTGCTCTCTTCCCCCTTCCCTCTAACACCTTTGTTGTTGGAGACGTGAATTTTTAGTAAACTCAGCTACCAATCTTTGGCCTTCAATGGCAGAAGCCCCTGCTGGGATAGATATAACTTTGCATCCTGAAAGATACCGTGGGCCTCTGTGATACTATAACCAAGAAATCTCTTCTTCTCCAAAACATGACTTACCTTTGTGTAAGCAACGTCTAACTGATGTATATGTAGCTAATATACCTCATACTTGCGTCCTTAATTTTTCACCCCCATATTCTCTAATTTTCAACTACCAAATTAAATTCTCCAACCACAGGCTTTTTTAGTGTCAAATACTCTGTTGTGTACTCTGCTAGGCGCCCAGATGGAGTAAGCTTCTCCCATACATTTTGGCCTTACCTGAATTTAATACTTGGGTCAAAACATTGTCTTTGGCACATGATTTTAACATCTTTTTCTGTGAGACCGTCTGACCACTTGTTAAAATTAAAAATCACACCATAAGCCGCACCTGACACAAGTCATCATGGCAATCCTGCGCTGCCTCAGCTGTCATTAAGCGCACCTTGACTGAATTGGATAACCTTGAGTGAAGCTTTCCTGTTGCAGGTTACAGACCTGCATGGGGTGCAAGTAGTCTTAGGTATTCGCCCACCTGAACGCATTGGTAAGATAGCACTAACACCTCGTTTGTGTTCTGCATTAAGAAAAAATTTAAGGCGGGAGAATCGTGTTCTACCTACTTTTTCAGTTAATTTTAATCCCTAAGACTACCATGGCCCGTTCACAGGTTCAGAGGCCAGATACTTCCATTGCAAGATTCTAGCTGAGATGCCTTTTATGGTACACAAGTTCTACTTTATTTTTACAAAAATGACCTAGTTGACCCTAGGGAAATTAAAAATATGATGGTGCACATATATGCACTGTGGCCCAATATCCCAATTTATTAAAATTAGATAATTGCATGAAAAACTCTGAGATGTTGTTTGTGATTCACCGCACAAAAAATCCCAAGCCCTGATATAATTCCATATTAATCTTACCAGACATATTATTTAGCATAATAAACATTATTTTAGCTTCTATGAATAAGTTTATTATGGAGACATCTCCTCCTTGGAGGCCAAGAGCTTATATTGTAGTTTGTATAAAAGGTGATAAAGAGGAATTATCTAACTGGTGCCCTATCTCATCAAAAAACACTAAAACCAGAATTTTTACCTAAATTATGCTAAGATATAGGTGAGGTTGCCTCTAAAGTGATCTCCCCTGCACAATATGGCTTCATACCAAGTATATCAATATTTAATAACATCCACATGGTTGCTAATGTCTGCCAATCAATAGCTGCTGTTACTCTTGTATTTTTGACAACAAAAAGCCTATGACAGGGTTAACTGGACATATCTTGGGGCTTTCTTACATAATTTTAGCTACAGGGTAGGTTCATCAATTGGGTGAAGCAGCTTAATAAATCAACTACAATGGCAGTCTGTATATCAGGTTTCCTGAGTGATTTAGTCTGACTCAGAGGGGTCTCCATTAAGGTGACTCTTTAAGCCCCCTTTTTTATAATTTCAGCTTTAACACACTCATCTGTAATACAAATGCCCAAATTACTGGTGTTAGTGTGCATGGCCAAAGCCTGTCATGATGCTGACATTCGCTAATAATCATGTAATTGGTATCTCTAATAAAAATGATGCTCGCATCCTTGAAACAACCATTCTAAAGTAATTAATGGTAATTAATGTACCAATCAACGAAATAAGATAGAGATCATACTCATTGTCAAGCATTAAAACCGCTTGATATCTTTCATTTTTTACAAATTGGCGCACCAAATAATAGGTCCTTTTTACTGCTTTACTAGGTGGTCTTTAACCTTTCCCCTATTTAACTTCCATTTGCTTCCAGGACAGCTGTAGGACCTATCCGTCATCTAGGAGTTTGGCTTGAGTCAGGAGGATATGCCAACACCATGACGGAGAACCACATCCTGTACAAAGTAACAGAGCATCGTTTCCCTCAGAGGCTAGCACACAAGCCTGACAGGCAGGGTAGTGGTTGCCAATTCACTGCTTTTGTCCATCAACTGGGTCTCCATTCATGCTATAGCTTTCTCACTGTCCATTTTTGCATTGGTATATGCTCACGCAGGGGTGGCTTTATTCAGGACTCCATGCCCCTATGAAACTTGAACCTTTGTTTGGCCCAATGCATAAGAGGGGTATGGGGCTCACTGATTATGTTGAACAAGAACCATATATAGGCCCTTGGATCGCTTAAGTAACTAACCCAGTACTTCCAACCCAGTACTGGGCCCGCGCTGCAAGGTCCAACTTTGCACGTGCTATTCACCTTAGATACCCCAATCTCCAAATTCGCTGCTAAACTATCTGGCATCCCACCCTTCCGCTGCAGGTCCACATATGCCCCTGCACATTTAAAGCGGATGCTTCTGGACATGAAGACAGTAAATTGGAGGATCTGCATATGTTCAAGCCAACCAGAGGGGTAGCCATCTATGATTTTCAGCCAAAAAGTTTTTGGACAAGTTGTTCTAACTAATATGGTGCCTCCCCGTCCAATTACCTTTACCTATACTGACATTATTGATATGCTGGACATTTCCTACATTTTGGAAACCCAGAGATGAAATTTAATTATGCTTATCATTCTTTATTAGAGCCCATGGTTCAAGCTCATATGCGGAGAAGCTTGAAGAGGGTATAACGTACTTCTTAGTTATCTAACGCCTCTCTGTCTTCATGCGCATTATGCGACCAACATGGGACTCTAGTACACCAGCTTGAAGAATGTCTGACCTCTAAGGCTATCTGGCGCAAAGTTATGTCTCTTCCTGAAAGACAACATGCAGGATTTAAGACTGTCTAGTAACGTCTTTGCTTTCAGCATGGGCTCACCCATTATTCCCTCCCTCTGTGTGCTAATTGTGGTAATGGCGTTACAGAAAATACACACCATTGTCCTGGATTCCTTCTCTGACACAGCTCCTACCCTTTTCAAAACAGTCAATCTCCTAAACTCCTACATAGATTAGATTAATTTTAATCATGGTTGTTTGGCCACATGACATCACATCACCAAAGGTTGATTTCCTACTGGTCCTCCATTTTATTCCTGGTCACAGAACCTTTCCTCCATTTGCGTTATGCTATGAAATAACGCTTTTTCATGTACATTCATCCTTCTTCTATAATCCTGGTGGTACTGTCTAGCAACATGAAGTGGCTCTGCCTCCTCTGGGGTGTCTTTCTGTTGCCTTTTTACTTCTCTCATTTTTTGCTGAAAGTGTTCATTTCCTAGTCCTTTACCAAATAATTAAAAAGCTAAAAATTGAAAAAAGTCTATTTTTAATTAAATTTTTTAACTTTCAATTCTAAAAACCTAGTCACAATAGTGTTAAACTCAAATGGTTGATAAAATTGCAACGTGGTGACCAGGTTCTAAATTGACTATGACATTCCCCCTTAAATGAAATTATTTTTGCATCTTTTCTGGGTTTCTAGCATAATCTTATATTGTTTACCATGATACCTCTTTATTTAGTACCACTCCTTTTTAGTAATTTATGCCCCATCCACTAGCATGCCTAGATATCTTCTAAATTATATTGTTGTTTCCTGGAATTCTTATGAGTAAGAGGGAGTTGCTCATCTGGAAATTTGATTCTTACTCCTATAAGTAACAAATATGAACCACTAAATTTTCTATATAATCCTTAAAACTCTAGTTTATAAGCAACGTCATTTACCATCATATAATCGCATATATGGCCAATGGTGAAAGTCCCAGTTTATAGTTCTTTATTGGAATTTAAGTTTTTTTTCCATTAGTTAAATCCCAAATTTTTAGTTAGAGTTAAACTAATATATGTCAACAATATTATTGTCTCTTTTTGTCTGCTTAACACTTAATACAGTTACTTATCTAGTGTTCCAAGTATCTTTCTTATTCTCAAATTACTGAATAAGCACTAGGACATCGCCCTTTTACATGATCTCCTAACATAGATGGATCCTAAACGTGGTTGGAATAGAACATTATTATGTCCATAGAGGTGTGGGATCTAATATTATATGCAAATTGTGGTGACTATATTAACCTAACCCAATATGCCTGTTTATTTGAGACATAACAACCAAGTAAAAATTCCAACACATGATTGATTTGTCCAATTTGACCATTTTATCAAAGATGATATTTCTGAAGAACAACAAGTAAAATTATAGACTTGCTAATAGCTGTACCCAAAATTTTATAATAACTGAGATCCATGATCTGATAATTTTTCTGATAGACCATGTTGGATGCATCTATTGTTAATGAAGATTAAAGATGCTGCTTCAGTGGTAATTCCTGTTAATATAGGAAAAATTTGCGTATATTTTGTCATTCTATCTACTAACACCATATTGATGTCCTTCCCTTGTACTTTTGATAATTTTGTGATGAAACACACACTAAGAATTGCTAAGAAAGTTCTGCTTTTGTAAAAGATATATTTTAACTAAAGGTAATGTCTGGAGGAGTTTGATGCACAAACATGGTAAATATTTTTCATTATACTTCCTCACTATCTCATAAAACTAAGAGGAATGTTGCTTTACTAACCTTTTGTTTATATTGCTCCCAGGTGAACTTCAAGGTGAAAATCACGATAGGCTTGCATCCCTTGATGATTAGGATCCATATTGAGACTCATATTATTCCTTAAGAGTAGTTTCCTTCTCTTTGACAATATAATATTTGGTCATTTACTCTTCTCCACAACCATATTCTCGTCCAGAATTTTTTTTCAAATTATTATATGCCGTTGTGCTGACTATATTCTCTTCTTTAACCTAATATCTCCATCTCTCATGAATGAAAACTGTTTTTTAGGTAACATAGTAGTAGTATTGTTAAAAACAAAGTTCTTCTCTTATGTAATCATGTCTAGCTTCCCAGCTTACCAATCTATGTATTCTTAGTCACTAGCCAGTATCTAAATTGATAAGTATAGAATCCAGTTTCTGTTGACATTGAGCCTGTCTCTAATCCATCTTCTTAGGAGTTTTATAAAATCTAAGGGCTCTGTGATTAGTGTGTATAATAAATGAATGATCTTTAAAGTAGATATCCTTACTTATCCCCAAATCTGCCACATTTTCCAGAAGTTCCTTGTCATAACCAGGATAATCAGTTCTATCAGGAAGCATTTTTGACTAGTATATCCTACTGGATGTTCAATCTTGTTTGACCTTGTAAGCCTTAAAATGATTCCGCTACAGCTGGATCACGCAGTTATACTCCTTTTATAATAAATGGAAGTGTCAGACACCCACTGTTCTACTTCAAAATGAGGTGATCTCTCCCACATGGTTGATGAGCGGTATATTTGTGCCTTTCCACATGCAGGGGCTAAGGTTACCATGCCCCACGCCAAACTTGATCTTGAATTGACTTACCTTGAGAAGATATTTCTTGTGTTCCAGGATATTCTTCTGTGGTAGCAGTTGCATGGAGTCTGAGCCATCAGTATCTCATGCCCTCTCAGTCCCAAGATACCGCATACCAAGAGCTCCTTCACCACCAGTCTGAAATCTGTCCCCTTGGACTCTTGAATCCTCATAATGTCTCAAAGACTGGTTTGGCTGCCAAACCAGACATAAAGAGAGATATCTCGTCTCAGCAGCCATTTCCAGTACTAATTCTAATCTCATAACCTTCAACCCTAGTATGTGGTCATTTGTATTGATTAATTTTAGTTTGGGGTTCCCCTTTCACTTCCATGTTTTCTTTTTACTTGTTCACAACTTGGATACTAATCTCCAAAATTTCTTACAAGGTTTCTTTAATTTGACTCTTAGCTTAAAATATTGAAACCATCACTAACCTTACCCTACTTGTATCTAATACAAAATTAGCAATCAAATTCTAATTTGGTGTTCTAATTTATTTAAAGGGCACATTGACTAGTGGGAAAAGTGCTGGTTGATTTACAAATTTTGTCTTAAATAAATTAAAAATTCTCATCCTCAAATGTGTTTTGGTTGTTTTGTGCTTCAATTTCTGTGAATAGACCTCATCGCGAACTGAGGAAAATATTTATCAAAAATCATCCACTTTAGGTATCTCCTCATTCAAGCCCACTTTTAGAAGCCTCCATATATCTTCCTGGGTCAAGTAATCCTCATATCAGCGTCCTTAATAGCCACAATTAACTGGGGATACCAAGCCCTGTGCACAATGCAAACCGCACTCCTGCCTAAGGAGTATGTCCCTACTATCAGGTTTGCTGAAAATCTAAAACTACTGATACATATGACAATATTGAACTCCTATTCCCTCCCTCCTAGTGGACTTCCTAATACAGACCTGCGGTTTCCCTTACAACTTCTTTTGTAATCTTTGTGTGGCCTTTGGTATGTTTTTATATTTATACTTTCCACACTTCCCTTAAGATCCTCCTTCAGTAGAGTAATTTAAATGTCTAAGCCATGGCATTCTTGGTATTCATGGTTTATTGAGATCGCAAGCATACAGCCCAGTCTTACTTTTATTCATCATTTCGTTGACAGGTCCTTCCTGTAGTAAAGCTGCTTCAACTTCAAAGTTTGAATCATCAGTTTCATCAATATATGGGTTTTTTAGATCTTCGTGTCCTAACACTGGTGTGCTATTTAGACATTTCTTTGCCATTCTAAAAGCCTGCTCCTCTTCTTTTACCCATATAAAAGGAGCTTAATCCAGAAGTCTTGTAAGGGAATGTGCTGGTGATGTAAACTCTTTGACAAACCATCATAAAATTTTTCTAGAAAGCTTTAAACTTTTTTCTGGTCTTTTAGAACCACTTGAACTTTTTACAGATTTTATCTTTTACTGGAAATATGGATATTTCCTTACCAGAAGGATACGTTGCCAAGGTATGTTATCAAGTCTCAATAAAATTCACAGTTTTTGGCTAAAATTTCAATTTAGCTTCTAAAATAGCAATTAAGACTTCTAAAAAATTCCATACATGATTCTCACTAATCCAAAGAATATCAAAATATAATCCATGTAAACAATGCAACATTGTTCTTTTAAGTCCTAGAACCTGGTCTATCTTTATTTGGAGCACCACAGGGACATTACAGAAGCCAAAAGTTAAACCTAGTTACTTAAATTTCCTAAGTGACACTTAAATGAATTATAATTGCATTTTATAAACTTATTATCGTTATAAAAAGTATTCACAAGATATAATTCAGTAAATATTGTAAAGCCCAAAACCATTAATAAAAGATCTACAATATTTGGCATAGGATATATTTAGTCAAGTAACTATATATAGACGCTGATAAGAAACACAAGGTCATAGACCACCATTTATTTTTACGCAAGTAATAAAAGGGGAACCATTAGCGATTTAGAAGATATTATGAGTCCTGTCTTCAACATAAATGACCATGTTTATCTATAACATATTTTTTCCCTTGTGTTAATTGATTAGATTCATCGTCCCCATAGAATTTCAGTCCATTTTTAGAACATAATGAGAATGAAAGTATCCTGCTGATAAGAGGGAGTGTTGGGATTTTTGCCCATATTCCCAGCCAATTAGATTACCAGGGATTGCTAGAGGATAATTCCTTAAAGTGAATTGAATTGGATATCGGTTGACCCTGATTTTGGGATAGCAATGTTCAGGGGATTTTAGGTTATTCGCCTGGGTCAAATCCATCAGGTATTGATCCAGATGAATGCTTAAGATCTTGTCAGGCAGAGTTGCTGACATAATAGGGGCATCTGATAGTTGATCAACTATCAGGTGTACTAATTGAGATTGGTCGGGTTTCATCACCAACTGATTGGGAATTTAAGGATCAAGTTGCAAGATGAGTGATGCCATATGCAACTAATTAATTAATTATTTGATTCATGACCTGCCTTAATGGGTAACAAGTCCAATACCCAAGTAGGTCACTTGCCAAATATGGTTGGATTGCTGGTATCAAGAGGAAAACATTAGGGACACGTTTTCTAACCCTTTCCATTTTAGATCTCAAGGATTTCCAATGATGGAATACTATTCAGGATGGGGAAGACCATCGCTGGTGAGATGAGGATGGGTAATTTAATGGCAACGGCTGCCATTTTTATCAATGAGGTGCCAAATGAGGATTGGGCACCAAATTCCCACTATACATTCCCCTAAGAACTCACTAATACAAGAGACTTTCACTTGTAATTAGTATTATCTTAATTTACTTTATCAGAATTCATTTCAAGTTCTATTTTTCTCAGGGAAATTATTGCTGTGTGCTCTATTGGGAAAATCTTTAGAATAAAAAGTAAAGATCTAAGTGGGGATCCTAAAAGAAACTGAATCAAATTGGGGATTGCTACTGACTGGAAGTCACAGAGAAGAACTGTAAAGAGGGATCTAAGCATAGTTGAGTTAGATGATACCAGGGAACACATCCCTATTAAGTACATCATAAGTATTTCAAGAGGAAATACTAGCCAAGCGTTGGGTCAAATTCTAGAACTTCAATTCAACTACGGATAATAGTCTCCATACTAAATATCAACGATTATATCTCACTATCAAAACAACGTGGAGAATTGCATAAAAATGAACCTGTTCAGTTAATACACTTATAGGAGTTATTAGCCAAGAGTAATCAGGTAGCCTATAAATTTTATTAATTGGTGCTCACTACAGTGGTGTAGTTGATTAGAAGGTATTAGAACGTTTTGCCATATAAGGGCAATTTAAGAAAACTATGGATGAAGTTGGCAACCATTAACCACGACCTGAACTTAGTGGATCATTTATAATTCACTTCCTTGGAAAAGATAACCACCAAGATTGAGGAAGAGGTCAATAATGTTACAAGTTTAAGAAATGAGTTATTTGAAAAATAGCTTCATTGAAGAAAAAGAAGGGGGCCTAGTTTGAGAAGTCTTATTTCTGAATATGGAGCATGAAGTGGATTGTGTTCATTTAAGAGTATTCAGTTCAGAAATTGAGTGGCTGATTAAACAGGTCGAGGAGTTGAAGACTCACAAATGTGAATGTGAGCCATATGTGGCACCTGACGCTAAAGAAAAAACTCCCCAGATGCTAGATGGAAAGATGACTACCCCAAAAAACATGCCACCCGCTTTTACCGCCATTTTGGAGGTGATGCCTGAAATTACTCCTCAAGTGAGCTGAGTAGCTGAACCAAGAGAGGTGGCTAGAGAGACCTTAGAGGAATTTAAAGCAACACCAAAATTGCTGACTTCTCATTGGGATAACGCCCCAGCGTTTTTTCTATTAATGATATGACAATGTATGGATACAGCAATCATCAAAAGGCATTAATGGTGATGAATTGCCTAGATATCAATTTTTAAAACCTAGTGTTGCCCCATCTAGAGGGGGATAGCTGGTCATATGATGAGGCCAAAGTGGCCATTATGAAGGAATTTGGAAGCCCGATGTGCATCACAAAGCGCAAACAAGAGTTTATGGGCATTCAATTCCATAAAGATGAATTCTTATCAAGCTTTGCAGATTGTTTCTACCAGGAGTCACAACTTCTGGTTAGAAAAAGATGCTGGATGGATTTGATGCCTAAAAATTGTGCTACAAGCATCCCTTTGGCTCTACTGCAATTTGCATTGGATGATGACTTCTGTCTGATGGAAATTTACACCTCTCAGATGGTAGACGATTTAAAAATATTGAGAGCTACCTTTGATGCTCCAAATAGAAGTCCTAAATCGAATTCAGTATAAAATTTGAATCCCACAAAGGGGAGTGAGGGTGCTATGGAGATGAAAAATAGAACCATGCTGGGGAATAAGCCCAAAGACTTTAAATGGATTAATAAGAAGGAGAAAGTCTGTTACCGGTGCAGAGGAATGGGACATTTTGCTGTGCACTGCAAGAAACCCAAAGATCAAATTAACGTGGTCCAAGCAAAAGAGTCTGCACCCACTAAGGAGTCAGGAAAAGGGCCCACAGCCTATATGGGGAACATTCTAGAGCTGCGGAGAAGCCTATTCCTCCCAATATTATGCACAATGAAATTGACATCAGTGATCTGTTTGTGAATGAAGACGTGCAGGATCAATTGTATTAAGTAGTCAATTTGGATGTGAACGCAGTAACAAGATCTGGGGCGAAGGGATCAACCATAAAATAATTAAAGAAGTTGCCTGGCCTTATGCCCAACAACTGGTGGACAAGATTTGAGCCGCAGATAATCCCAAAGAATTGACCAAAGTTTGATTAAATGATGCAAACCTGTCAATCCCCCTCAGTGCAACCAAGGAATCATTCCCTGATTTATCAGCGCAAATAATTCACACCATCAATTTGGCTAATTATGCCGCTATAAACTCAGTAAATACTATCTTTGATATACTGAGTGTACATATACAGATATAATAGTGAATAAAGTACAGATGAGGGCGATTGTTGACAGTGGAGCGCCCATAAATATTGTCATAACTAAGTTGGTGAAAAGGATGAAGATCTCGCCTGACTTGGAACACAAGAAAATAGTATGGGACAGCTGGGCTGAATACCACCATCTCATGCAGAGCGTATGTGCTCTACCACTTCAATTTGGATCCTTGGTGGTATCTGCTTCAGTAATAGTTTTGGCCAACCAAAACTAAGATATTCTGATTGAGATTAATTTCCACAAAAGTACAGAGTTAAATGTAACTTTGAGGATAATACGTTGACCATAATGGGTCAGATGTTACCATTGGTCTATCAAAAGGATGGGGAAGCTCCACTGAGTAGAAAATTACTTCATCAACTTGATATACAATGACAGCACTGTCCTGATTTATACCAACTAGTTGGCCAGAAGAAATGAGAGATGTCAAAGGAAATCCTAGAAAATTGGGGAATTCCACTGAGGATCAAGAATGCAAAATCCATACCGCCAGGATCACAAATAATATTTGACATGAGGTTGACATTAGAGATATAGAGCTGCTATATGGGGAGTTCAGAAGCTCCTGGAAGAAGTCCAGAGTAGAGCCTTGGGTGGCTCCTAGAATAATAATGCCAGGCCATGGAGAAATTCGAGTTCTCCTGGCAAATTTAAGTGAAAAATGATGAAGATTGAGAAGAATCAGATTGTCTCATTTTGTTCACTTAATCCTGATGGCTGAACTGAGTAAAGTCCACGATTATGGTACCCTTGATGAAATGGGATTACTGGCCAGGTTAACTGAGAGTATCAATCTATTGGTTGATTGAGAGCAACTCGCTAATCTGATGAAAGGACAGCAGGAGGAGGTGCTTAAATTGTTCAAAAAGTACTGGGAAGTAATTGCCCAGGACGACCATAATTTGGGATTCACAAGAGATGTGATCCACAAGGTCAATACTGGGGAAAATTTATTGATCAGGATGAGACTGATTTGATGGTCAAAGGTGGCTGAAGCGATAGTGGAGGAAGAAATCAGCAAACTAGTGAAGCATGGGCTTCTAGTTCTGTCATTGAGTCCTTGGCTGAGTCTGATTATTATCATGAAGAAGAAGGATGGCTTTAATTGGGTGGCAATCGATTATCAGAAGCTGAATAGATTACAAAGAAGGATTTGTATCCCTACCAAGAATCGATGATGCGCTAGATCAATTGAGAGAAATGAAGTATTTCTCCGCAATAGATTTAATATTAGGATATTGGCAAATCGATTTGCCAAGAGAAGACCAAGAAAAATACATGATTATCACTGCGCAGGGGTTATATCAACTGAGGAGGATGCCCCAGGGTCTGTGCAATGTTCCTGCGACATTCCAGAGGGCCATGGATGCAATACTAAATTACTTGAAGTTTTCATTCGTCCTGGTGTACTTGGACGATATAAATGTGTTCAGTAGGACGTTTACTGACCATTTGCACCACTTGGAGGAAGTGTTCAAGAGACTATCAGCAGCAAACCTGAAGATTAAGCCAAGGAAGTGTCACTTCTTCAAGAAAGAGTTGTAATACTGGGGATTCGTGATCAACTCTAGTGGACTGCAGCCGCAATATAGAAGATCAAAGCCATAGAGCAAATGGCTGTGCCAAAGAGTGACCGAGATATCCAAGTGTTCCTTGGAATGGTCAAATACTATAGAAGATTTATTCGGGATTTTACCAGAATCACCGAGCCCCTAATCCATTTGTTGAAGGATCTGAAGAAAGGATTCGTTTGGAATGAAGAAGCACAGAAATTATTTGATGAGGTATTCCAGTACTTGCTAAATTCTCCAATTTTGAAATATCTGAATTTTGATTGAAAATTTATTATAAAAACCAATGCTTTGTTGATGGCGATTGGCGCCATATTGAGCCAAGTAGATGAACTTAAGGATGAACATCCAGTGACATATGTGAGCTGGACATTCTTAGCCACTGAGAGGAACTACACCGTAACTGAGCATGAATGCCTCATGGTCATTTATGTTTGTAAACAGTTTCAGGTGTAAATCCATGAAACGCACTTCAAAGTGGTGACAGACCACTCCTCGTTGCGTTGGCTCAACAATTTATGAGAACCAGAAGGACGACTGGCCTGATGGGCACTGAAGTTACAGGCTTACAATTATGATATTGTCCACCAAGTGGGGGCTTCACATCAGAATGCGGATGGCTTATTGCAGTTACCAATGGTCCAGATGGTATACCAGCAGGCTGATGAGCTATTCCATAGAATGGTTGATAGAGAAATTGGGAATGAGCCCTGAGAAATCCAAGGTAAACTTTGAAATTGAATGAAAACACCAAGACCATGGATATACAAGTTTTCACAATGATCAATGGGAAACGATTACTATTCCAAAAGCTGTCAGAATGAGCAGCTATCATTCAAGCTGCCCATAAGGTTATCAGGCATGGAGGCCTGAGAAAAATGACTGACCCTATTTGCCAGTACTACTACTGGGAGTCAATCAACTATGATGTCGCAGACTATCTGGATTGCTGTGTGGAGTGCCAGTTGCACAAGCCACATAAGAGTACGACTAGATACAAAATGTTCTGCCCTGGATTTTCTTGGCATACAGTATCCATTAACGTGATAAGACCACTGACAATGAGCACAGGGGGAGTCAAGTACATAATGATTGCAATCGATAATCTGACAAGATGGGTTGAGACAAAGGCCCTGGCGAAAGAAAATGCTATTATTACTGTAAAGTTCATCCTGGATCAAGTAGTATATTAACATGGATGCCCGCAGGTCCTGCTGAGTGACAATGGACAAATTTCACAACTCATGTGATCCCGCAACTAAATGAAATAGTGGGGATCCAAGGAGTTGTGTCTGACCCTACCTGCTGGAGATGAATGGACTGGTAGAACGAGTTAATGTGATGCTGGCCAAATGCTGAGGAAGCTGGTCACAGGAAGAACTTCTGCATGGGGAATGTACCTGAGTTCAGTGAAGTTCGCCTACAATATCAGTCATAATATGACAACAGGAAAAATGCTGTTTGAATTACTATATGGAAGGAAGTCCTTGTTGCCACTAATTTTATATTTGGTGAAACTAACCTTATGGATGAGTGTCAAGCAGTACCCAAACCAATTGACAAATATCTTGATTAAAAAGCAATCACAAGCATTTGATACTACTTTGAAGAAAAGGATTTAAGCAAAAATGACAGATAATAAGAACTTAATGGCCTTATCAGAATACTAAATAGGAAAAAGAGTTGCCTATTGTGATATTCATGGTTTTTGGAGAAGAAACAAATTGGATGCATTGTTCAGGTCCATTTGAGATTATCGCCAAGATGGCGATGGACGCCTACTCCATCAAGAACCTCTTGGATGGAAGGATAGTAAATCGAGTCCATGCTAAGTATTTAAAGCAATGGATCAATGAAAAAATAATAAAAAAAGAGTTCCCAAAAGACCGCTGAATCAATAATTTGGTTATTTCCTAATGACTAGGTTTAAATTGAAAAAAAACCGTTGAACCAAACTAAATGGCTAAGTCTTAAAAAAGTAAGACCTCTGAGCATAGAAAACTGGTAGGTCTAAATATACCCAGGATCCAGTTTGGGGGAATAAAATAAAAAAGATGGACCGCTGAACCAAAACAAAGACAAGTCATATGGAAAAAAAAGAAAAAAAATAAAATATGATAAAAATATCGAGAAAAAGAGATTATTAAAAACCAAATAGAAAACCAATATACTTTTATATTTTATATTTTTTATTGGTCATCCTTGATTTGGGGATGATTCTGCTTATGTTGCCTCTTGGGGGGGAGGATGGATCGCAATAGGAGTAAATAACCCATCAAAATCTATGTGAGATCAGATGCATGCGAGGGCTAAACCTACTTATGACCAGGTTTGATGAGCGGATGCAGATCCCTGCAAGAAAGTGACTAGGGGAAGAGAAATTGAAATGTCAGAAGAAGACCAAATGTGATA
Organism: Massospora cicadina; assembly: GCA_022478985.1. NCBI lineage: Eukaryota > Fungi > Entomophthoromycota > Entomophthoromycetes > Entomophthorales > Entomophthoraceae > Massospora > Massospora cicadina. The sequence continues at coordinate 17,232 of JAKSZP010008252.1, forward strand.
CCCTGGAGTGGGGAGGGAAGCAACAGTACAAGAAGCGGCAGTTGGAAAATAACCTCAAGTAATCCTGATATGGCACTGGATCCAGAAGATTAGTCTTGAGAGCTTGCTGATGGGCTTTGATATAAAAACACTGGACATATGTTCTGGCATTGAGCAAGGGATACTAGGCAGGGGTTGACAAACTATGCCCCCTATCAAAGCTAGAGAGTGGAAGATACTGATGGGATGTGCCAGAAATGAGATAGTCGTGCAAGGAGCAAATGTCATCCTGCAAGCAACGACTGTGAGCTTCATGGAAGCTGGAGCAGAATGAGCAATGGAAGCCAGGAGAGGCTGGAAGCTTCGTGGCCCAACTTCAAATAACTTGGCCAGCAAACGAAGGGCATAGGCTGCAACATCCGATCTAGGATGTTTTCAAGATTGGAAGAATTCAGAGCTATGGATAAAGCCTCAGTGACTTGGGTCCTTGATTCTGTGTAGGGGAGTTCGAAATGTATGCTGTTTCTGATGGCTAGTTCAGTGGTCAAGACAGCTGGCTTGTAATATTGACCAAGTTGGATGAGGAAATCTGGAAGCAAGTCTGAACTGTCAAGGAACAAACAATTGAGAGTGAAGTTCATTGCTTCAGGAGGTTTGATGATGATGTTAGGAGTATCTGCAAATGGAGCCAAATCCATGAGAGTTTTGAAATCTAACTCAGGAATCAATGACAGAAGAAGGATTGGTCATGAGTTGTTCGAAACAATTGCTAACTTAGTTCTGTTGGGGTTGGTTACCATTTCTGGTAATTCCACAGAAGGACTGGCTACTGGTATTTGACTTGGAATATGAGTCCTGGAATGACAATAGAAGAGGTTCTGGTGCACAGATTGACTCATCATTGGAAGAGCTGAAGGTCTTTATCAGACAAACTATTGAGCAGCTGTTGGTACCAAGACTCAGAATTTGAAATATGAGCTGAATGAGAGGGGGATGTCATACTTATATGATAGTCAGTATTATGCACTCTGAAATCAATTAAGCTCTAATTTCGGAGAAATTAATCTCAAAATTAATAGGATAAGCTCTCCAGAGAAGAATAAAGAATGATATGAGCCAGGAGTTTATTACAAGAAAATAGCAAGGGTGAACATAAATCAGCATTTTTAATTGCGCCATAAAACAAACATTGACAGCAAGAACCTCCTGTTGAGGATGAAGAGAAAATCTGGAAATTGAGGATGCCAGACCAAACTCCTGGATATAACAGTGGGTTATATGCCCTGACAGGGGGAAAACTGGATCCTGGGATTAATATCATCATGAGTAAATAGATCAGACCGGCATGACAGAAAGTCGTGAGGATTGAGCTCTGAGTAGGCAGTAGCAAGGAGGAAGAGGAAGAGAGTTGCATGCTGAAGGTTGTCCCAAGCAGCGTTGAGTAAAGATTGATCATACTCCTCTTGAACAAATGAAGTATTTGACTGAGTGTTAAAGTGGTGTTCTCCTGCCCTGATCCTTTTCTCGCTAGAAATCTAGGAAAGAGGGGGATTTGTTGGTTTTTTTCCATATTCCCAGCTGACTAGATTATCAGGGATCTCTAGGGGATATTTCCTAAAGTGAAGTTAATTAGATCTCTGTTGACCCTAATTTTGGGGTAACAATGTTTGGGGGATTTTAGGTTATTTGCCTAGATCAGATCCATTGGGGATCATTCTGGATGAGTGCTTAAGTTCTTGTTTGGCAGAGTTGCTGACAAAATAGGGTATCTGATAGTTGATCAACTATCAGATGTAACAATTGAGATTGGTCGGGTTTCATCACCAACTGATTGGGAATTTAAGGATCAAGTTGTGAGGCGAGTGATGGCACCTGCAACTAGCAAATTGATCAGTTGGTGCACGACCTGCCTTAATGGGTAACAAGTTCCATTACCTAAGCAGGTCGCTTTCCATATATGGTTGGTTCACTGGGATTGAGAGGAAAACGTCAGGGACACGTTTTCCAACTCTTTCCACTTTAGGTCACAAGGATGTCCAACAATGGAATACTATTCAGGATGGGGAAGACCATCATTGGTGAGAAGAGGATTGGTAATTCAATGGCAACGGCTGCCACTTCATCAAGGAGTAGCCAAATGAGGATTGGGCACCGAATTCCCACTATACATTCCCCTAAGAATTACTAATAAAAGAGACTTTTACCAGTAACTAGTACTATCTTAATATACTTCATCAGAATCCATTTTAAGTTATATTCTTTCTCAGGGAAATCATTGCTGTTTGCTCTAATTGGGAGACTCTTTAGAATAAAGAGTAAGGATCTGATTGGGGATCTAGAGAAGAATCTGAACCAAATTGGGGATTGCTGCTGACTGGGAGTCACAGAGAGAAACTGTAAACAGGGATCTGAGCATGGATCGAGATAGATGGTACCAGGGAATGAATCCCTATTAGCCCTTTGACACACAAATAAAATGCACGTCGACGCATCTTTAGAATACTATTTAAACACTTTAATGACCATTTTCATTCTCATTATCATCACTAGAATAGCCTAATAGATGTCATCGTCACTTTCATATAATACATTCACTCAGACATGTTGGGAGGACTATCACTAGTTTTTACTAAAATCAAATGTGTACTATGGCGTTCAGCGTGCAAGTGCTATACTGACTACCATTTTCTTTGTGCTTTGTTTACTGGTTTGTTGATGAAATTTTGTTTATCAGTACTGTTGATAGGGGAAAGCATTTTAAACAAAATAGCATCAACGCATGACTGAAACTTTTAAAGAATATAATAATATACTGCATGACGTTTGCCAAAGATAGTTCTTGACGTCTTGGAGACGTCAAAGTCCTACAATGGCACATGAAATGAATGACATCTCCCAGACGTCATTGTATGTCAAGGGGTTAAGTACATCATAAGTATTTCAAGAGGAAATACTAGCCAAGCGTTGGGTCAAATTCTAGAACTTCAATTCAACTACGGATAATAGTCTCCATACTATTATCAACAATTATATTTCACTATCAAAACAACACGGAGAATTGCACAATAATGAACCTGTGAAGTTAATACATTTATAGGGGTTATTAGTCAAAAATAATCAGAAAACCTATAAATTTTAACAAGGAGCGTCACCCTAAGATCCAAAAACACAAGTAAATTTATTATATACCTGTAATCCAGCTACTTCTACTGGATTCATTATGGCCAGACCATTTTTACTAGGCCTCATTTGAATACTTCCATTCAACTGTACATCACACCCTTTAGATTAAGGTAAAAGTTTTAATGCACATAATTGTTATATCATAATAAATGCTATTAACGCATATCCAATACCACATGATGAGAAAAAGGTAAAATTTAAAAGAACTATGTACTATAAACTCTTTTCCTTACATTTGTTTTGCAAAGTTTTAACTGTCTAGACGGTATTTTTTGTGTGGCGCTAGATAGTGATATCATACCTGCCTCTTTAATTTTCAATACCAAATGGTGTACAAGTTTGTGATTAGAATAATATTCTCAGCACCTTATCTAAAAACGTCATAAATCTTCCTTCTTATTTGCTCCTCAAAAATAAAGAATTAATAAGTTTGGATAGAGAGAGCAGGGTCCTATTACTCCTCAAGGGTTACCCATATTTTTGTGGCGTTTTTATTTAGGTTTGTGATCCTTATCAACATGTTTCACTTCCTTTGACTCAATTTTCTCAGTATCATGTTATAAATCCGTTTCTCCTCATCATCTTGACCTTTAATGTAACTAAAACTTTGAGGTGTCATATATGGTTGTTCAGATCCTAAACAATGTTTTTCTTCTTTTAATAAATATTGGAGACTTTGTGTTTTCCTGGTGTTTCCGTGATAAAGCAAACTGTGCTCAATATGGGTAAATAGAATTATCACTTTTCTAGTGTAACTGACAACTTGATTGTCATGGCTGTTAATAAATTAGGGTGCAGATTATGAAATTCAAAAGTGTTGAGGTATTGATTCCAAAACCCTTTCTTCTTTAGTCATTAATCAGGAAATATGTACATATTTTGTTACTGATACTGTGCCCTTATCTAGTGCTATAAGAATGGATTAAGCTGCACCTTGTATCTTATCAATGCTCGCTGCTAATTAATAAGGTTCATATATTCTTCTACTGAGTTAAGAAATGAGATTGTACTTCAATATACTGTACCCAGTATCCTGTTCCCTAATCAAAGCATCTACTACTTGTAATAAAGTAAGGAAGTTAGTGTTTCCCCTCCTGCTGCTTGATCTAGGCATCCATGAAACCAAATTTGGGCAAGGGCTATATGGATAAAAACTGTGATGCTTTATCAGAGAGGAACTCAAGTTCCTTGTTTTGCTTATTAAAAAAACATCTTCTCTTTCCCAACTAAAGAGTTTTTAACATTTGTACTAATAATTGTAATAGTAATATAAGTGAAAAATATGATATTAGCAGGTTCACTATGATAATATTATGGAGGTTCAGTATGGGGCGCTTTGCTGCCCTCTCCCACCCTCCAATCTCGTTCAGTGGGCCCACATGGAAAATCAGCCCCCCCCCCAAAAAAAAACCTCCAGCCTCGCTCTCCCACCTAGATTAATCCCAGCCAATCAGGGTAATGCTTGGACCACCATTGGCACCCAAGCAGCTGCCCATTCGCCCAATCCCACCCACCCAAATTCAAACGCCACTATTCCAGTGAACCAAATTACATGGGATCTATTGGCTGAAACTGACGAATCAGGTAATGTCCTCATTAGTAAGCATACAGGTCAACCTCTCTGCCAAGGCGATTATGGTTGGGCAGAATTTTTCCTTCCTGACTTTGATGAAACCTCTACCCCTCGCCATTTCGTTCCCCTGCCCAATACAGCCCCCTTCCAAAGTGATCACCAGCTCGCCTTAGCTGCGGTAGCCTCTCCTCATTGCCCAAAACTATGCACCGCGGTGGCCCAGTCAGTGGCTCAGCTCCAGCATGGCTTGCCCACCCTCTTCTTCCCCCCCCCAACTTCCCTGAATCTCCCTGCAGTGACATCTCAAAACTATTCAATGATGCTGAAGTTGCTGTTATGGATGTTGCAACAATTGCTTCATTCAACCCCTCAGCCAAAATCACCCGCCACAGTATCTTTCTTTTCACCCAACTTCCTGAAGCCCGCAAAGAAGCTGAAGTTCTCCTCGCAGCTTTTGTTGAAACACTTTCCCGTCATTAGCTTGATGCAGAAGAGGAAAACTCCTACTACGCTGACCTCAACCCCCAATATGCAGATGCCCCAACATCCTGGCTCTCTGCTCTGATCTGGTACTGTAACCAACATCCCTTGATTGAGGTGGGTCATCTGAAAGCCAACCCCCGACCCCTCCTCACCCTCTGCCATGGTGGGTTAGCAGTTTCTGCTTCCCACCTGGTTAGTAGTTTTGTTTTGTCATTTTGAGTGTTGTGTTTGGTACTGTCCGTCCCCTGGTCGGCGTACCTCAAATAAATTGACTATGATAATATTAGGCGGATGTCTGAGTAACCACAAAAATTCTCACTTGGATTCCACCAAGTATAAATATTCAATTCTGTAAAATGTAACGAACAGGTTCATAGCAATAGGTTATACTAATTTTGTGATTATAGCCATGAGGATGACCATTATAGATATAAGAAAGTATATACTAATCTATGTCTATGTGCGCTTTGATCAAAAGGAAGTACTATAACTTTCAATAATGTTACTAATATGATAGTTCCCAGTAGCAATTCTTATCTAGCAGAGCGTATAAAGGAATGTTTATTGACTAAACTTTAAATTTCTTTAAGCACTAGGAGAGGCTGTTTGCTCTAATTATGAACTAATACTTTCTAAGTGGCTACCCAAGTATCCAAGCAAATACTGTCAGTATGGCCAAAAGCCCTCTAGTCAATGAGGGGTAAGTCATCTATAAGGGCACATGAATGGCCACAATGTGCACTATGTTGCACATGCCTATCAAAAATGGCAAATTAAATAGAATCAACAAGGTAATTGCTTCTATCTAGAAAATAAAGAAAAAGTGATAAATCAAAATAAGCCAGTATGTCACAAGTGAGAGCAATGGCGTATGTAAAAAGATAAGTTTTGGGTATAACATGCTGTTCTTAAGTACTGCAACTATTCTCAGGTTGAAGGTACCCTATGGTTTGCATTTGGGAGGAAAGACTCAGAAACACGAAATTGTCATAAAAAGAGGAGTGAGGAGGAATGATGGGACATTCCATGATTGGATGCTCTCTAATCAGCTTTCCAAAACTTTCAAGCTTCTCAAATTGAGACATGCACCATCCTTGGAGATCTAGCACTCTTAAGCCACAAAAATTGTAAAAATTAAAAGGGATTAACTAAAATAAAAAAGAGAGAGTTAGAATTAGGGGTCAGAGAAATAAATAAATGACAAAATTGGATGATCTAACTATAAATGAATATATTTGAATTAAGGATTCAAAATTAAGTGAACTTTGGGAAAATTAACGATGATATGAACTTACCTGGAGTAACTTTTGCCATTATTTTGGTGCAGTTGTGGGATTTTTTACACATAAGCCTAATCCTCTTAGCATAAAACCCCAGCTAAGCAATATGGGATGGTAAAGGTGGTTTATAAAGAAAAGGATATTAGGCACCCCTTGGCTTGTTGCCTTTTGTGGGAAGTCTAACATCTCCCTTCCCTTTTTCCCAACCTTATAACAAGATTAAACTATCAGGACTCCATTTTTGCCAAGTAAATTTTTCAGAGGGGATAAAGTGGTGTCACAATGCCGTGACAATAAGGCTGGCAACATAAAAGTCACTATACTTACTACAATAGTAGGCTACTCTAGCCTGGAAAGTGGGTGGTGAACTGGGGGGGGGTCCTTGCAGACAGTAGACACATCAGTAATAGACGGGACCAAAAGACATGGGTGAGAGGTCAATTAAAGGCTGTAATGATGCAATCCCCATAATTACAACTTGAAAGGATCTCCTCAGAGCTATCAGAGGAGTAGGCAAGAAAGATTAAGTTAAAGGAGTTAATCTTCCAAGACATAAACTTCTCCAACAATGGTAGAAAAAGGGAGAAATGAAAAGGGTACGTAGAATGAATTCAACTATGGGCTAGGGTTCAGAAACCCCAATGGCGGCCAAAGAAACCTCAGAAACCTGAAACTCACTGTGTAGAGTACAAAGCGATGCTGCATTTTAGCATGAGGACGCTAAAGTGCAAAGCATTTTAGCACCTTCAAGGTCTAGGGGAGCAAAAGTTTTCTTTAGTTAGTATCTCACATTTCCAGTGGAATCACAAAAGTAACCTATCAACTAAAATAATGATAGCCATTAAGACCTCTGGCTGACAAGGGTTAGCCACTTAAGAGGGAGCATGTTAGCCACAATGCACTCCATGATACCTAAAATGCTTTCTAATTGGAAGATGGAAAACAACTTTTCAGAACGCGGAAAAGGTTTATAAGAAAATAAGAAAAGTGAGCAAACAATATAAGTAGTAACCTTACAAGTGAGAGCACTAGTATATGTATAATGATAGTTTTGAGGGGTCACCACAATGTTCTTGAGTGCTAAAACTTGTTTAGGGTGCAGGTTTAACAAAGCCCTTGCTAAAAAAGAAAGGGTTGGAATCATATGTTTATTATAAGAATTGGGATGTGAATGGATGATGGAGCATGCCATGATTTTCTGAGCCCTATTTTAGCTTTCAAAATCTTATTAAAAATTTCTAAATCAAGATGTGATCCACCCCTAAAGGTCTTACATTAATTTCATTAATTTCATAAATTGTAAAATTGGATAGGGATATTGTGTAAAGAGGAAAGGGGAAAGTCATAATTGGGGTCTTAATAAAAGATTAATGGTAAAAGCAGATAATTTCATTATAAAAACTTAAAAACAAATAAGGATAGGATTGGAAATTGTGGCAAATCTAGTAAATTGGGTCACTGTAGGAAAGAACTTACCTAGAGTAACTTTTGCCATTTTGCGATTTTTAGGAGTATTTATAACACAAGGACCTAATCCTCTTTTGAAAATCAGCTAAGAAAGATGGGGATGGGATTACGTGGGTTATAAGAGAAAAGGTTGCAGGCAAAATCTGGCATATTTATTTTATGGAAAGCTTAAAACTTTAATTATTTATTTAACATTATTTTTATCTTCTAAGATAATAATTTGAAAATAATATATATAAATATACACAAAAAATAAAAAAATATGCTTTTACTATAAATAACAGGACTGAGAATTTCCCAGTCCTGTTTCTTAATTATATATATAGTATTATATAAACTCTTTTTTATCAGTAAGGCTTAATCCAAGGTTAGGGCGTCTATGCGTTTTTATTTGAAGTGGATCCAGATAAAATCAAAAACAAAAAGTTTCAATATATTTCCTTTGTGGTAATCCTAAGCAGCCATATTGGATGAGGAAGGCATCAGGAGACCACCATCCAGAGTGGTTTTGAAGACATGCAAGAGAGAAAACAGAATGGTTCTTAGGGGTAAACAGAAGCATGAGGCAGAAGTTAGAAAAAGAGCTTTTTAAACTTGCCATGGAAGCATGCGGTATGCATTGTCTCAGAATACTAAATAAGCTGTAATTCATCACTCTGACAAGCTCCAGTGCAAAACAAAAGCTCTTAAGCTGATGAAAAGTTTGGAGTAGTTTGGAATGAACAAAAAGAGGTTAGTAGTATTGGTACATGCTTCCCCACAACAAAAGCAAGCTCCTCAACCTTGTCCAAGCTTCCTCAGGGAATTCAGCTGTAAATTTTGACAAAAATGACATTTATGAAGGGGCTCTATGTTTGTGTAAAGGGATTTATTATAGGGGAACCTTGATGTGGATAGCATCTACTTAAAAAGAAGATTGGTACTAGGTTTCATGAATTTGAAAGCCATAATTTTTAGGTAAACCTAAGAAAATTACGTTGATCTCTAGTTAAATTAGTTCTAGTAGAATAATTAAGTTATCCAATAACTTGCAAATGTCTAGTCACAGTACCTTTCTAAAAAAAATAAAGATAATTATGATGTTAGTCAGGTGATGCCTCAACCAATACAGTTAAGGGACTATAATCTCTAGTACTTTGCAGCTAGATCTCAATCAAGTTATCTCTTTCTGTTAATCTATAGTGCTATCTATTACACAATTAATATAACATAAAGATAAACATTGTCTTCTTTATTAAAAATTTATTAGAATGGGATCAAAGTTGATTCTTTGACTGGTGTTTTAGATTTCATAATAAAAGCTTTCATAGTAACTAAGAGCCTTATAATGAGAACCAGTTGTTTATTATATAGAACTGACGAGGGATAAATATGGGCCTTAGAGCCATCTAAGTCGGCGGTTCTAGAAAGATCTAGGGACCTGTCATGGTTTTAGCTAACTAAAAGAAGACATCACATACATTCTGATTGTTAGCGCCCAGTGTATGGCCCATGATGCCATGGTCCAAATGACCTAATGACTTTGTGCTAAGACTTTCTAGGGGTATGGTGAGGAGCAAATCTATTTAGTAACATACCAAAGTCTCATAACAATCCTGAAGGCTCAATGGGGCAAACATGGGTCTTACTGGGTAACCCCCAATAGCGCGAGAGGCATAAAAGAAAACAACTACTCTTTGTTCTGCAGCTAGTAATTAGTGCATAATAATGGATTGGGGTGAATTCTGTGGCATGGGTTGGATGGATCGCGCCAGGTTGGTGGTATATTTTCTAGGGAAACTTACGGTCACAGGAGTGTGCAACGTGTGTCATGGATCAGCAATACTGGATGGAAAAGTACAACTTATAATCCTAATCACCGCGAGACACATTGCTAGATCAATGGATTAAGACATTTTTTATGAATTCAGAGGGCATTTCATGGATGATAATGTGCAATGCCAGATTGACTTGATATCCTAGCAGTATGGTGTGGGGCAGACTACATAGTGAAAGAGTTAGTATTAAATAGTTTATTATAAAAAACTAAATATAAAAAGTTAACTGGCAGCATGACCTAAGGAGGGCTGTTACCTTTATAGTAGGGGTGAAGGAGAATTAGAAAAGAAATAAAGGACTAACCTGTGCCAATCTTTTTCCACTTGGCATAACTTTCTGAGAAATTTTTATTGTTAATAAAAAGTAAAACCTAATCACCCACCGTAGTTTCGCTCTGATGTCATCAGATTTCCCGCCAGCTGCCCCAGTGTGGGGCAGCAGCAAAATTCCACCCACCATTTTCCGTCAGAAAGGAAAATTCACTCAGACTGGCTTACCCAGTTATTCCAAACCCATGGGACAATTCGTTCCTCCCAAGGATCTTGACACCCACCTCTTGCGATCCCAAGCGGTGCCCTGCTGCCCCCTGGTGCTCCCTCAGAGCAACATGCATTTCAGCCTTAGGGTCAAATATGAGAAATTTTCCCATACATTTGCCAAGCCATTATCAAAATGGCTCATATGGTGATGACACCAGCCTGTTTTATTGACTTCCACCCCTATAAGGGGTATTTCAATCTCATCTTCACTTGTGAAGCTGATTCTGCCACTGTAGCAATGGTGCCCCTGGTCTTCCAGATACACCTCTCCCAACAACATGCACCTGGCTCCCAGCGGACACCACCTTGGTGGTTCAGTTTGCTGGTTTGCCTACCCACCTTCCCCCTGAGGTGCTCCACCAGGAGCTGATGGAAGGTTTGGCAGCCTATGGCTCCAACCCCATCTTGCAATTTGTGGTCCCAAATGGAGCCACACACCTAGCTGGGCCTCAGGCATATGCCACAATCAGCCCTGAAATGAACAAAATTTCCCTGTCAATTCCCCCTTCTGCTGCTATCTCATCTGCCCCCAACCATCTGTTCTGGGTCCGCGTCAAGGGAGAATGGATGATTTATCCATCCTGTTTTGAGTTAGACTACTCAAAACACAAGTGCCCATATCTAGCAGCTTCTGGCGCTGATAGTTTTTCTGATGGACACCAATCCGCTACCCACCCTGCGCCAATTCCAGCATGGGGTACAATCCTACCTCCCTCTCCCCCAAATCCTGTTGCTGCAGCTGAACCTGCAGCCACCAATCAGCCTCAACTGTGCCCCAGTGCCACGCATGAATCTTCCAATCAAGTGCAGGATTGGACCCCAGTCCAATCCCATGCAACATCCAATAAATCAACCAACCCTCAACCATACAACAATTCCCCAATTCAATTTTACCAGAACCCATGGGAGTTTTTGGAGGAAATTGATGAATCGGTTAATATCATTGAAGAAATATCGCTGCAAGTTGACCAGTTCTGCAATGCAAAATGGGATGCAGAATTCCCCCCTCATTTATATGCCCCAAAGCCAAACGCTGAACCATTTCACAGCAACCACCAGCTTGCAGTAGAAGCTGCCGCCACACCAGATTGCCATCCCCTCCACAAAGCCACCGCTAAATCAGTGGCAGTGCTCACAGTAGGAATTCCACCTCCTGTTATCCCCAAAAATCTTACTCCAAAAAGTAAGATTAACGTAAAACAACTTCACAAAAATGTCACCAAAACAATCCAGAACGTGGTAACTGTAGCACGAAATCTGAAAGCTAAGCTCATCTGAACCAACATGGCAACATTCGTTAAATTACCAAACACCCACATTAAAGCTGAAAAAGGCTTTAGCCGAATATATCACTGCCATTTTTATAGTTAGCAATTACTCAGAAGTACCAATCATCAGTGATATCAAACCACATACCGCAGTTGGGACCATCTAGTACTAAAAAAACCACATACTGCTGATTCCCTGACGCCCTTGCTATCTGCTTTGACATGCACCCTACTCTGGGAAGAGATAGCTGCTGATGAAGATAAGCCCCCCAATCCCCCTCCCCTTCCGCCATTGAGTGATAATCAGTTTCCGCTGCCCACCTGGTTGGTTGTTTTGTTCAGTGAAATTCATTTAATTGCTCATTTGGTCGTTTTGTTTGAATCAATTAGTTACGTTATTTTTAGTTTAAGTTTTTAGTTTGGTAATTTCTGTCTCCTGGTTGGCTTATCTCGGTTAAATAAAATAACTAGCCTGTGCCCATGACTCTGCAGTACATCTTAATTTAAAACATCTGGAAGAGTGTGATAGTTATGGAAAGGCTTTTAAGGTTCATATTGCATTATTGAAAATTTTGACAGCGTTTGTTCCAGATTGAGTTATAATCCAAATTGATGGAACAACCTTGGATGGATTTGTTAGGACTAGTGAGTTATTGCACCCAGTTTAATAAGAACCCGTTATTAGTAAAGAAATTGACAAACCAACCTTGAGGAGGATTGAGAAATCTGTGGTTTGATCCATGTTCTACATTACTACTAATAACTCATCTGACTTACCAGTTTTACTAGGACTTATATGGGGTTTGGGAAGGAGGGAGCGATTTCTTGGGTAATGTTAGGAACAAAGCCATGGTAGAGATGAGCACTAAGGTCCTTCTGGAAGCCCCTAGATTGGGTCAACACAATAAACAACGCTTCAATCTTTATTGTTAAACCAAATAAGGGAAATGAGGGAAGAGAGGATGGTTCTTTTTTTTAGTACTAGATGGTCCCAACCCAAGGGGGGATTCATCGATGTAAGAGAGGGGATGGTTCTTGAGGCCATAAAAAACCATTGCTCATCTACACATGGGCTAGTTCAATAATCTGGGAAAGAGCTATACTAGAGATCTGGGCCTTTCTTACGCCTTATAGGATTTTTCTCACGATCCAGCAGGAGGATATAGTCGTCTGTACTTACATTATCATTTCCTTAGGTAACAGGATGCATTCCACCTCCTGTGACATGAGTGAGGGCATAGCTGTGTGTCTCTTGGGGAACTTGATAGTGAGATAGCTTCAACTTTATGAGGGAGACAGGGAGCCTTAGTGTGGGATATGTGAATTGCTTCCATCATTTCTTACAATTTAAACAATCTTTTAGTGCTCATCCAGCTATTCTCATAGTAGGGGTAGACTTTCCAAGCTATAATATACTGGACTGAGAGGCACAACTTTCTTGATCCAATGCCGCCTCTACCTCTTCCCCCAGTGAATTATTTATTAATACATAATCAGAAAACTTAGGCACAAGGCCTTTAAAAGGAGACAATTGGGAAACGTGGATTACATAATGTTTCTTCCAGTGTGAGAGGAGCTTAATATTGAAGGCTCCATTCCCTAAGTCCTTCAACATTTCTTAAGGACCTGAGCATTTACATGCCAGCTTCCTGGAAGAAATCTTCATTTTTAAATGATGGGTGTTTAATATTACCAGGGATCTTTCCTTGAATTATAAAACTGGTTTACGTTTCCAGTCTATTAACTTCTTAAATCTTCTACTGCTTTTGCAAGTGCTCTTGTAAAGTTTTTGGGTTTTACAAAGTTGGTTCAGCCATTCTAATACTGCGGGAACTGTGGAAGTGAAGAGGTTACCAAAACGGAATGAAGGCTTTTATATCATATTGGCTTCAAATGGGGAAATGAGTAGAGGCATAAGGGCGTTGTTATACACAATTGCTCCTGGGCGAGGTCTAATGCCCATTTGTCATGACTGGTGAAGCATAAAAGCGGAGGTATTGCTCCAAGTTTGGGTTCAACCACCTTAGTTTGACCATCCAATTAGAGGTGACAAGCAGTTGACCAACAGGTTTTAATCTGTATAAGTTAGAGAAGGCTCTAGAATCTGGTAATAGATTGGGGTCCACATTTGCTTACTATATTCATGGGGAGACCAAGCATAGAGAATACATGAGTACAAACAGGGACACAATTTCCTCAGAACTGTCCCTATGTGATGCAAAGGGTAAAGAGCAAACATCTAAAACAAGCAACGACCATCATGATTGCATCATAACCCTTGGATGGAGGCAGTTCTACAATTATCAACAGATACTGAGGTCCAGGAACCCTTAACCTATCTCAATAGATGCAAAAGACCTTTCCAGATTTGTCTGATGTAGAGAGTGCACATACTACACAACTGTAAATCCATGAGGGGATCTCTTTGGAAGCTCCTGGTCAGGTGTAGGTTTTCTTAACCAATTCCTCGCACTTTTATGGACTCATGATGACCCACAGTTGAGGTATTATTGTGTTATTAAATTACTTGGTCACTAGGTTGGGGAACCCAAACTCTGTCCCTTGAAGAATATTACCCTATCTTTGAGGGCATAGTGATTTTGCTTGTGAGGCTTATTTTCCAGGTCTTCATATAACCCAATCACCTCTGTAGAGGTCATCTGGGCGGCAAGCACTTGGTCAAGTAGGGGCGTATCAAAAGGCTGACTGGCAGAAGAAATCAATATAGGAGCCAGAATCAGTATTTGAGAGGAAGAAACAACAGTAGTGATGTCGTGGAGGTCTTTAATGCAAGGAGTCATTGCAGGTTTTTCACTTAGCATGTCTGGCAAGACATTTGAGGACACCTAAAAGATTATATTTATATTTAATTTTGCATAGATTGCAGTATGTGCGGTCTTGGCGATTTGCAAGCTTCTGTGGCTTTCTGTAATACATCAGAGTTTGGTGATTGGTTTGCACAATAATCGCATGCTATGCCTCCTGGAGGTGGTATTACCAGTGAATTAGTTCTCAGGACACCGCCGCCAATTCTTTTTAATAGATTGCTATGTTAAATTGGTTGAAAAAATATGGAAAAAAGAAACTGGATGCTCGACCACATAATGATCTTAGGTTAGTACTACACTCACAACAACTTAATATGCGTCACAAGCCATAATGAAGGGCCTAGACGTGTCTGCATTTCTGAGAAATGGCGGCACAAGGAAGCTCTCTTTGATGGACTAAAACGCATGTTGGCATTTGGGTGTCTTATTTAAAGGTGTATTCTTGCCAGTCATGGAATGGATTGATGCCGTCAATCAAGCAAGGGCGGTGAAGAACTTCATGAGGAAAATAATGTCCCAAGAAAGCCTCAAAGTTGCTTCTGGGTAGTTGGGGTAAGCCACAACTGGATAGCCTCCAGCTTACAGGGGAACTGTGTGGCTATCCTTTAGAACTAGACCCCAAAAAGGTCATCTTCTCATAGAAACATTGTAATTTGATGGTTTCACAAAGAGTACAGCCCTGTGGAGGAAAGTTCTCACCACTTCAGGATATTTTACATGTTGCTCCCAGGTGGGCAAATGGATCATAATGTCGTCAACGTATGCAATGACGCATGATAAGAGATAAGTTGCCTAGCACATCATTAATAGGATGGTGAAAAGTCACCAGTGCTTTTTTAACCCAAAGGCATCACTAAAGCTGGAAGATCTCTATTTTTGCTAGATGTCTGTGAGCCACTCCTGTTTAGGCTTAATACTTACTTGATTGAAGGCATCTACCAGATCAATCTTAGATAACACCTGCAACTTTGCGATTGCCTGAGTAATGGATTTTTCGAGGGTAGGAGGTATGGATTTGGAGCGGTAACATTATTTACATAACTATAGTTAATGCAGGGCCACAGGAATCCATCTGCCTTTTGAGAAAAGATAATGGAAGAAGCAATGGGGAAGTTTTCTTGATAATCCAACACTTTTCCAAAATGTCATCCAGTAAGATATTCAGAGCTTCTTCCTCAACCTCAGTGTAAGAGTATGTAAGTCAGTTTATTTTGACTAGGTATATCTTGGATCAAAATGCCAGGTCGTACCCTTAATGAGGTTGGAGCCTGGTAGTCAAGATCATGCCAAAACATCTTTGTATGGAGCAATAAAGGAAGGAAAGTCTGGTGAAAGATCTTAGGAGAGAGAAGCGGAGGTTATATTGAATTAAGGAAGGTCTCAATTGGGATGGTATCATTTAGTGTAAATTCCCCCACTGAGCTCAATATAGGTAAATAAAAGGGTATTATTAATCAACTTGACATATAATGCTGACAACGCCATCTATTTACAGTAATAATGACAGGTATGGCAAATCACGAACTGCTTAAATGTGGTTTCAGAAACAGAATCTATGAACAAAGAATCTCATTGGATGCTTCACAATATGGCACTTCGTAGGTTGATAGGATGTGCCCAATATTGGAAAGACCACATCTGTGTCCAGATCTAGAGCTTATGCTTTTATAAAGTCCATAACACTGTCAGATATCCATGTGTCCAGGAGATCCTACACTGTAACCTTGTATTACACAAAATGAAAGGTAATGGAAGATGTATATATGCCTGATCTTCATTAGTGGAAGCTGAGAGCAAAGATGCACCAGGAATGGAATCAGGAGCTAGTAAGAGAAGTAGCCTCTTAGTAACTATTAAGCTGTTCTTGCTTCCTTTAAGAACATCTGTTTGCTAAACCTGAATAGATGACTAGGTAGGATTTTTATAAACCCCCATGTTTTTAATAGGGAGGAGTAGTTAATATTTTCAATTATGTGGGGATTCCTAACAAATAGGTAGGAGAACGCCTTGCCAATCTAAAGAGAAGGGTGTTGGATTTTAGGTGGGGAAAATTCTTGCTGGTGCCTTTTTACAAACCTTCAACAATTTAATTAAGGGGATTTCTGCACCGCTTATAAAAAAAATAAAACATTAAGAACAACTAAAAGGTTGGATTTTTATAGGTTTTTTAGCAACAATGGAATAAAAAGGAGAACCCTGTTATGATCTACTGCTTATTATTTACACTAACTCAGGCTTGGACAAGATAGGCATAGATTCAATATTAAATTTGAAACTATTTTGGGAAATATGGGTTGTCGACCTATCAGAGCTTTCAAACTTAACTTACTTTGCTGAAAAGGCTGATGGAGGGACAATCATAGGCTAGACAAACCCATGAGGTAACAATCTGATATACTTTAGCCAATTACCACAAGAGAAAATAGTTGCACCTTGGGTACTCCGCCAATCCTATAAAGGGGGGTTGTCCCCACTTAGGTGATTGAATGGTACTAACAGTAGGTTGTGGAGGAATCTCAATAGACTTCCCTGATTTTGGTGTATATTCAGTGCAATTCGCTTACCCAAAATCATATTATTTGCTCGTGTATTATCTATAGAAGTGTTACCCTGATTCAAGGGGTTTCACCGAATTGGCCAGGGTCTTTTTTCCGATTTCATCTATATTTTTGTCCTTATATAAAACCAATACACTCTTATTAAATAATAAGACTTGTAATTGTCCAACATTACCCCCTTCAAGAGTGTTAGGGGGATAATAAGGGTGCAAGAACTGGCCATGTACTCAGTTTATTGTAACTCCAGTAGTAAGAGACTTAATGTAGTACTCCTCTTCTCACTTATAAGTGACTAAAAAAGGGCCTTCACAAATAGATCCAAGCTTCTCACTTCTGGGAGTGATATGGTTGTGGTAATACAATACCAAGTCCAACACTTGAAAGGAAGGGAGGGGATTCCTATGCTCATTTGTGGCTATCACTTCTTTTGTCAATGTTTTAGCTAAGTTAGTCATGGCATCATATTACATCTGGATAATGCGTTGTGACAATCTTTTTAGGTCTTTATCAGGATCATCTGTCCTAGCAGAAAAAGACGTCTTTTGCTAGCAGTGCTGGTACTTTTGGTTACCGACCATATAATACATGGAAGGAGACATTTTAGGATTTGATGGTAGCTGATATGGTAGGCCACGAGGGCACTAGGTAAGAATTGATCCCAGTGTAGGGGATCTGAGAAGGCCATCTTTCGTAATATAAAAACCAGGGTTCCATTTGCTCTTTCCATAGTACCATTTGTGGAGGGCTGTAGGGGGCTGAGAAAAGTTGCTGCATCCCCATAGAAGTATCAAAAGCTTTACCACCCATGTGGTGAAATTTTTCCCATTGTCACATAGTAAGACCTGGGGACAACCATTCCAGGTAAAAGTATGTTGATGGAGGAAGGTGGCAGTAGCTTTTGCGGTCTGGGAAGGAAGGGCAATCGCTTCAGCCCATTTGTTGAAGTGATCAATGCCTACCAGGATATAGCAATTCCTGCTGGTATTCCGAGGTAGCAGACCTACCACATCCAAGCTTATAGTATGAAACGGCTGTTAAGGCGGGGTAGGTTGGTATTGATACTTGGGTTTTTAGCTGGATTGCTTCTTGAAGATTAATCAGGCATCCAGCACTTTGATGATGGACTCCATAATTCCCTCCAAGTAACACCGATCCTTCACCCACTCATAAGTTTTACGCGCTCCACTGTGTCCCATCATAGAATGGACCTCCATGATCATGGGAACTCGCTCTGAAGGTCGGAGATAAGGCAACTAATTCACCCCTATTTTCTTGTATAGATTTCCTCTTTCCACCTTGGTGTTGCAGGAGTGTCAAGCTAATATTTTCTTGATAAGTTCATCCTCATCTTCCCGGGCATCAGGGGTCATAAGGAGGTCATGCATCCTCTCTGCTTCACTATTATTCAGGTGAAGGATAGGCAGCAGTTTTAAGTCATCAATGTTCATATGATGGGTTCCAGCTTTGTGCTCAATCTTCATATCATAGTGTTGGAGCTTTAAAGCCCAGAGAGCCAAACTCCCAGTGATATCCTTCATATTTTGTAGCCACTTCAGGGAGGCGTGGTCAGTGACCACAGTGAAGAAGTTTCCATATAAAAAAAGGCGGTAATATTTTACATCCATCAGGACCGCAAGGCACTCTTTCTTGGTGACACTGTAATTGTGTTCAGCCTTGGATAACGTTTTGCTGAAATAGGAGACAGGGTAATCCACGCCATCATCATCCAACTGCGCCAGAATTTCTCTAACAGAATAGTCATAGGCATCAGTAAACAAAAGGAAAGGTTTATTGTAATCAGGATGGCGTAGGATAGGACACTTTTTGTAACAACTTCTTTAGCATCTAGAAGTTGACATTTTGTTCATCTTACAATGAAAAGGGACGTTCTTTGCTAATAGCCTTACAAGAGGCTCACTCAGTTGGGTGAACTTGGGGATAAATTGGTGGTAATACCCCATCATACCCAAGAATACCTGGATATCGCGCAGGGTTTTGGGATCAGGATTTTTGGATATAGCCTCAATCTTGTCTTGGAGGGGTTAATTCCATCCTGTGGGATGGCATGTCCAAGGAAATCTAACTTTTTCTGGAAAAAGTGCACTTGGAGTGTTTTAATTTAAGGTTGGACTGACGTAAGCGTTGGGTGACTTTTTTCAGGTGAGCAAGATGGTCATTAAAGGTCTTAGAAAACACCGTAATGTCATCAAGATAGACAATGACACAACTTAACTTGAGGTCCTGTAAGATGTGATCCATGGCTCGCTGGAAAGTTGCAGGAGCGTTGCAAAATCCCTGAGGTAATCAGGTGGGTTGGAATAGACCCTTGGTGCAAATTAAAGCGCATTTCTCTTGATCTTAGGGAGAGAGGTCCATCTTCCAATAGCTGCTAGCTAAGTCCATGGCCGAGAAGAACTTAGATCCAGAGAGCTGTGCTACAGCATCTTCAATGTTAGGGGTGGGATAGCTATCCTTCTTTGTGAGGTTGTTTAGCCGGTGGTAGTCCATCACGACCTGATGACCGCCATTTTTCATTTTTAAGGAGGAGAGGGGATGACCAGGGGCTTTGAGAAGGTACCAGTAGGCCAGCGTCTAATAGCTGTTTGAGCTCCATCCTCATCTGTTGCTTCTCAACTTTTGATTTACGATAAGGTTTGGATTGTATGGGACTAGCATCCCCAATGTCAATGGTATGACTCCAACCCTTCATATGATTATAGTCGGTCTCAGTTTTAGATAATATATCTCTGTAGGACTCCAATAAACTATGAACTTTATTAAGCTCTGCTGGGGTTAGCTCCTCAGAGATTTTAATGTTTGGCAATGATATAATGATTTGTCAGCAGGCAGGACCATGCCTGACATAGACCTGATGCAGTAGACCTGGTTAATCTCTTTAACTGGGATCATCAGACCTTTCCCAATCTCCTGATGTTTCTTTACGATCATGTCCTTACTGGTAAGATTCCCCAGTAGAATACTGATAGGACGTGTGTAGGCAAGGTCTAGGATGCCTAGTAATACTTGAGGTTCTAATGACTGATTCCATCAATGCAATTTATCTGCAGCAGGCAGTTGTGGGGGATTTTCAGGGTAATCTTAGTGTCAATTACACTTTATTCACCCGCTCTAATCAACACCTCTTTAGCTGCATAAAAGAGAACCCTCGAAGGAGTCCACTGATTCAGGCAGCATCTTGGTATTCTGCCTCACTATTATATAGCATAAGGATAAGGCGGAGAAAGGATACTCAACAGTGCAAGCATATTCCTTTTTATTAATCTCATTGTGGTCCAATATCAGGGGATCCTCATAGTTAAGCAGGGAGAGATAGCCCGGCTTCAGATTGATATCCTGTCATACTCAAGTATAAACTGGGTACTAATGAGCATGTCATAGGTGTTGTTGGCTAAGGTCACTGCAGGGGCTGAGAGGAGGAGTTTCCCAAATCAGATGGGTAAAGATGAGTAAGTCCCAATAGCGCGAGTGTTGGCTGGACCAGCAGTGCCAAGCTCCTGAGTATAGTTGAGGTCGGGTTCCATCTTAATTCTTTCATATACATTGATAATAAAACGTTCACAGGGGATCCAGTATCAAGGATAGCAACAATTTGTACTCCGTTGACAACAACTTCCACTTTTGTTAGAGTTCCACCCAAGTTGGGGGAAGAGAGGACCTCCTTCATCTGGAGTGTAGAAGTAAGGAGTTTAGAAGTTTCAGGGAATTTACCAGTATAGACTGCATTTTATATACACTCTGAGTGGATCAGATCATCTTAGCAATGAGCTGGTCAGCATTGCTGGCGGTATCAATAACCTCCAGACCTCTCAGTACCTGATAAATTCTTGTTTTGCGGGGTATCCTAGCCATATCCACCCTTTCTAGGTTCAATTGGTCAGGTACCTCTACTTCACCTGGGGCTCCTAGGACATAGTAACCAACATCTTCACAACCCCCTTCAGATTCATCATCAGAGAGATTTTCAA
Organism: Massospora cicadina; assembly: GCA_022478985.1. Lineage (NCBI taxonomy): Eukaryota > Fungi > Entomophthoromycota > Entomophthoromycetes > Entomophthorales > Entomophthoraceae > Massospora > Massospora cicadina. The sequence continues at coordinate 38,194 of JAKSZP010008252.1, forward strand.
TGTACGCAAATAACTCCATTGGTTGGGAGGTAAGGTCAGAGCTTCCTTTGTATGAAGAGGAGGTCCTGGGGGTGCTCAGCTGCTTGGGTAACTTTTGGAGATGATGCTGTAATAGTTACAGCTCTACATTTAGCCTTTGATGCAGGGGGTTTGGGCTGCCCTATGGCTACAGGCTTTGAGCTAGAATTTAAGGAGGAAATGATGAAGGGGATAGCATCTTGGAAGTGGAAGTTTCAACTAAGCCAGCTTTGGGTCAATCAGAAGCCGTGTGCTATTGGGAAACTGACAGTTTAGCGTTTGTGACCTGGTCAAATAATCCATTGAGAGTGGAAGTGAATGGCACCTGGGAGAGGGGTTTAGGCTCAGGAGCCAGCTTTGGAACCACTTGGAGAAGCTCATTGCCTGATAAAAGATAATCTTAGTGACAAGATGGGGGCAGGATGCGCGGCCCCATTGATGAGGATGTACTTCAACTTGTGGGCTTAAGAACCTCAAGTTTGCTGTGCGGAGAAAATTAGGTTTGAGATGCACTGCAGGTGCTGGGCTTAAAGTAGTAACCAGCGTAGGGGACCCAAAAGGATCATCATAGCCTCATTTGGCGGGGCTACAGTTGAATAATTCTCAATGGTCAAACCTGAGAAATTGACCCAACACTTTAAGTAGCTTTAGCGTTATACATACCTACCACCTCCAGCAGAGCTTCCTTGATATCTCATATGGTATGGAGGTGACTATTTATAGAGATAAGATACTGAGCTATAGAAGGGTGGGACGTCAACCCGCTCATAATGGCAGCAATGGTGTTGTCAAGAGGTAGCATTTTTGCAAGCAGCAGGGGTTGAGCGTCCCTATAGAACTGCTCCACAAAAGTGGTGATTGATTCTCCATCTCTTGCATACTAAGGCGCATAAAGGCCTGTTTTTGTCATTGTAAACTCTTATGAGAGCCAAAATCATCAATAATCACTTGTTTAACCTCTGACCAAGTGCTGAGGTTGATCATGGTGGGAACCATTATTCCTTATGCTAGGCGACTCAAGCAAGGGAGGATGTACTGGGTTTTTGTTGGTTAGTTGCTCCTTCCATAGCAGATTATAAACAAAGAGAAAGGAGGCAATACTTTCCTCACCTGGGATGAATTTATCTCTGAAAGGGGGTTTCGGAATAGAGTGCAGCTTATGCCTTTTGAAGCGAGACAAAGCACTGGATAGCTAATTTTCCAAAGTGGCTAGCTTAGGGTTACTTTCCGCGGGGAAGTTGTGAGAATTAGATGCCCCACCAACTCCATTTTTAAATGTTTTTTGTGGTGTACAGGTGCCCCTGTAGTGAGCATTACTTGTTGGATTTTAGGTGGGGAAAATGCTCACTGGTGGCTTTTTTACCTAAATTACAAAAATCTAATTAAGGGGTATTCTGCACCACTTATAAAAACAATAAAACACTAAGAACAACTAAAAGGCTGGTTTTTATAGGCTTTATTGGTAGCAGCAATGGGTTAAAAAGAGAATCCTGATACAATCTACTGCTTAGTATCTAAATTAACTCAGGCTTGGACCAAGATAAGCATAGATTTGATATCAACTCTGATCCTATTTAGGAAATAGGGGTTGTCAATCTATCAGAGCTTTCAAACTCACCTTACTTTGCTGAAATGGCTGATGTAGGGTCAATTGTAGGCAAGACAAATCTATGAGGTAAAAATCTGATATACTTTAACCAATTACCACAAGAGAAAATAGTTGCACCTTGGGTACCCCGCCAAGCCTATAAAAGGGGGTGGTCCCCACTTAGGTGTTCGAATGGAACTAGCAGTGGGCCAGGAAGGAACCTCCAATGGACTCCCCAGATTTTGGTGTATATTTGGTGCAATTCGCTTACCCAAAATCATCTTTTTTGCTCGTGTATTATCTATAGAAGTGTTACCCTGATTAGAGGTTTCACCAAATTGACCAGGGTCTTTTTTCCGATTTTATCTGTATCTTTGTCCTTATTTATAACTGATACACTCTTATTAGGTAATTAGACTTGTAATTGTCTGACAAAAGGAAGAGAGCACCAAAATTAGTGGTCAGTTTATTATTTCATGGTTGAAGCTAACTGGAAGAAGACTGCCCATCCATTATGAGTGTAATCAGTGTGTCAACCTTGGCTCACCTAACATGTGAGGCTGAATCACTGCTCAGGGGATCTACTCCATGCTGATTAAACACCAGACAACCTTCATATACATCAAAAACATTCTTGCTAAGCAAATCCTCCTCTGATGCTACTCTTTTTAGCATATATCACTTTGGTAAACTCTTTGCGCCCATGGCAAAACTCTTGTATGTGACAGTACAGGACATTCCTGACCATCACATTATCTTTATTAGAGATAATACTAACAAAAACAAAAATATTAATAATCTTAAAATAGAAAAAAACAGAATTGGCCACAAGTATATCAAATGAAGGCTATTACATGTCTTCAAGAGATCCACAGGATTTGAACTTCACCCAACAAAATTATTTACTTATATCATAATCCAAACTTAATGCCAGACCACATTAAAAGTTAGAAATAAGAGAACCCCTTATTATAGTGGTTCCAAAATGGAGGAATTGCTTAGCAAAGAGATATTTAAAATAGTTGAAATTGACCGATTTTTCTCCTAAAAATTATTCCAAATGCAACCTGAAGTTTGATCCTGTAAGATAGGCCCTAAATTTAGCCTTTTTCACCAAACTCCTACAACTTAAATTATATAGGTGTGCTTACCAACTATGACCTATATTAATTCCTTAAGCACAATAAGAATTTACTACATATTTCTTAAATCATCTTTTTTCACAATTATATCATAAATAATCATCAGACGTAAAAAAGATTGGAGCATTATCTATGACTATTATAAATCTGAATTAAATAGATTTCATCTCTTAATTCTGTGTATTTAAGTAGTTTTTTCTCAATAAAATCTATTTTTGAATAACCCTTTAATTGTTTATTTTATTTAAACAAATTATACTATGAAGAACATATTCTCTCTGAACCAAGAGACTGAACTTAGTCAAATGGTGGAATCAGTCCTATCTCTCTCTTGGGGGCAGGGAGCTCTGTTAGGGTTGAGTATCCTCTTAACTCTCTACAAGGATACATTCAACCCAAACATAGTAGTAAGCAGATATTTAGAGCCTTCTCTGGGGTTCTTTCAGGGTTGTGGACTATTACTTGCTTGGCGTTACCTAACACTTTAATCTACTACTGGAAAGAACCAGTCCGTTAAATTGTAGACACTCTGTTGGGATTTTTGCCCATATTCCCAGCCTGCTAGATTACCTGGTATTGCTAGGGGAAAATTCCCTAAGGCAAAGTGAATTGGAAATCGGTTGACCCAAATTTTGGAGGAACTACGTTTGGGGGATTTTAGGATATTTGTTTAGTCATATCCTTTGGGGATTAATCCGGATGAATACCTAATATCTCATCAGGTGGAGCAGATGACGAAATAAGGGCATCTGATAGTGATTAACTATCAGGTGTACCAATTGGGTTCAGTCAGGTTTCATCACCAACTGATTGGGAATGTTTAATGAGTTGCAAGGCGAGTGATGCCACCTGCAACTAGCAAATCGATTGGTTGGTGAAGTGACCTGCCATAACGGGTAAAAAGTCCCATTATCTAAGCAGGTCGCTAGCCAATTATGGATGATTTGCTTGGATTGAGAGGAAAACATTAAGAATATATTTCTGACTCTTTCCGTTTGAGGTCTTGAGGATGTCCAACATTGGAATCCTAGTCAGGATGGGGAAGACCATTGCTGCTGAGATGAGGAAGGGTGATTCAACAGCAACAGTTGCCATTTCATCGAAGAGGTGTCAACCAAGGGTTAGACAGCTGAATCCCCTATAAATTCCCTAGAATTCACTATAATAAAAAACACACATTAAACACACATTTATACAGACATAGAGATGGATAAACAATAATAAAGAACATTATTGTCTTACTGTAGATTTGGTAATAGTTAGACTATCAGCATTTAGCGTGAAGATTCCATCTCAAGGATATTATTGCAGAAGGCAGTAATTGGTAGACTTTCAGAGAAGAGTAGAGATCCAAGTGGGGATTTAGAGATGAAGGGAACCACGGCTAAGGGATTGCTGCCGACTGTGTGCTGGGCCAAAGGAGACTATCATCAGAGGATTTTAACAAATATTGAGTGGACAGGATTATAGGAAACGAATCCCTACGAGTAATAAATTCAGTTTTAATCAGAAATACCGGCCAAAGCATTGGGCCTGAAGATAATTCTAACTCAACTATGGATAATAGTCGTCATACTATTATTAGATTATATATATTTTTACAACGTGAGGTGCACGAGGAAACTGAACCTGTGCAGTAGAAAGATTACCAGGGTTGACCTCCAATAATCAACTCTAAAGAGTAAAATTTTTATAAGTTGGTGCTCACTATAGGGGTAGTTGAGCAGAAGAATTTATCAAGAATGTCTCACAAAGAAGAGATGCATAGGTTGTGGACTAAGATTGCTACAGTGAACCAGAACGCCTTAAACTCTGTGGACCACTGGGAGTTTGCAGCCTTGGAAGAATGAGTAACCAAGGTGGAAGAAGGAGTTGATAACATAGCTAACTTCGAGAATGAGTTACTTGGCAAAGTGAACTTGTTAAAGAAGAAAGAAGGAGACCTCATCCAAGAGGGCCTATTTCTGAAAATGGAACATGAGGCGGATTGCGTTCATTTAAGAAAATTTGGTGCGGACATTGAGAAGTTATTGAAAGAAATAGAGAAATTGAAAGCACACAGAAGTGCAAGAGAGTCTGATGTGGCCAAATGATGCTGAAGAGGAAGTCTTTGAATGATACTTGGGAAAACGAATACCCCAAAAAATATGCCACCCGCATTCAATGCTATCTCAGAGATGACGCCTGATGACACTCCGCAAGTGAACTGAGTAGCTGAACTGAGAGAATCAGCCCAAAATGACTCAGAGGAATTCAGAGCAACCCCTAAATTGCCCACATTCCATCAGGATAACGCCCCAGAGCTTCTAACTATTTGACATGACCATGAATGGATACGGGGAATGTCAGAAGGCGTTGATGGTCATGAACTGCTTAAACACAGATTTCCAGAATCTGGTGTTACCCCACCTGGAGGGGGACAGCTGGTCTTATGCTGAGGATAAGGCGGCAATAATGAAGGAATTTGGCAGTCCAACCTGCATGTCAAAACACAAGCAAGACTTTGTGGGAATTCAATTCCATAGAGATGAGTCTCTTGCAAGCTTTGCAGATTGATTCTACCCGGAATCGCAGATCCTGGCTGGAGCGAAAATGTTAGTCAACTTTGATGCAAGAATCGCCTTGCAAGTGGCCCTTCAGCCCTATTGCAATTTGCATTAAATGATGTCTAATGTATTTGCAACTGAGATAACTACCTTGCAAATGGTAGACAATTTGAAGATTTTGGGAACAACGTTCAAAGCTCCTAATAGAAGCTTCAAGTCAAATCTGGTCCAAAGTTCAAATCCCATGAAGGGAGGCGAAGGAGCAAAGGAGACTTTTATCTGAACTGTGCCGGGGAATAATCCTGAGGATTACAATTGGTTAAACAAGAAGGAAAGGGTCTGCTTCTAGTGTGGCAGGAGAGGGCATTTTGCCGCACACTGCAAAAAGCTGAAGGATCAAGTTAATATGGTCCAGGCTAAAGAGACAGCAGCCTCCAAGGATTCAGGAAAAGGGCCCGCTGTCTAGACAAGGAACAGTCTAGAATGGCAGAGAAACCTGTTCCTCCCAATATTATGAACAAAGAAATAGATATTAGTGATCTGTTTGTGGATGACAAACAGGATCAAATATACCAAGTGGTCAACATGGACATAAATGCTGTGACCAGAGCTGGGGCGAAGAAGATTGACCCTGAGATAGTTCAGGAGGTTGCCCGGCCATACGCCTGACAACTGGCGGAGAAGATTCAGACCACCAAAAATCCTGATGAGTTAACCAATATTCGCTTAGATGAGGCCAACCTGTTGATTCCCCTTGGCATGACCAAGGAATCATTTCCTGAATTATTGGCGCAGATAATTAATACCCTAGATTTTACTAATAAGCCGCAATTCACTCAGTAAATACCCTATTATAATACTCTGAGTGTACATATATAGATATTCAGGTGAATCTAGTAAGGATATGGGCGATAGTCAACAGCGGAGTGCCCATCAACATTGTGTTGACCAAGCTGGTGAAGAAGATGAAGATCTCTCCAGACTTGGAACACAAGAAAGAATATGGAACATCAGGGCCAAACACCACCGTTTCCTGTGGAGTGTATTGTGTGCTTCCACTACAATTCAGGTCATTGATGGTATCTGCGCCAGCGATAGTTTTGGCAAATTAAAACTATGATATCCTGATTGGAAATATGGATTTAAATGTAACTTCGAGGATAATATGTTGACCATCCTGGGTCAGATGTTACAATTAGTATATCAAAAGAATGGTGAAGTTCCATTGAACTGGAGAAATAACTTCATAAACTTGATATACAATGATGGCATTGTAACGATCAATAACAATTAGTTGGTAGGAAGCAACGGGAGATGCTGGCCAAAATCCTAGAGAACTGGGGAATTCCTTTGCAGATCAAGAAGGAAGAAACCATACTGGCTGGATTTCAGATAATAGTCAACACAGGGTTAACTCTATAGATTTTGGAGTTGTTGTATGGAGAAGTTGGAAGCCCCTGGAAGAAGTCCAGAGTGGAGCCTTGGGTAGCTCCTGGGATAATTATGCCAGGCCATGGAGAAATACAAGTTCTCTTGGCGAATTTAAGCGAAAAACTGATGAAGATCAAGAAAAATCAAATCATTGTGTTTATTCATTTAATCCTGATGGCAGAATTGAGATGATTCCATGATTTTGGGTATCTCTAGGGAATGGGATTACTGGCCAGAGCGTCCAAAAGCATCAACTTATTAGTTGATCGAGAGCAGCTTGCAGATCTGCCAGAAGGGCAGAAGGAGGAGGTGCTCAAGTTATTCGAGAGATATTGGGAATATTCGCTCAGGATAATCACAATTTGGGATGCGCGCAAGGTGTAATTCACAAAGTTGAAACCGGAGAAAATTTACCAATAAGTTTGAGACTGATCTGAAGATCAAAAGCCGCCAAAGTGGTAGTTGAAGATGAGATCAGCAAACTAGTAAAGCATGGTCTTCTAGTTCCATCGTCAAGTCCCTGAGCAAGCCCAATTTTGATTGTAAAGAAAAAGATGGATCAAATCAGGTAGTGATTGACTATCAGAGTCTGAATAAAACATGAAGAAGGATTTGTATCCCCTAAGAGTATTGATGATGCGCTGGACCAATTAAGAGAAGCGAAGTATTTCTCCGTGATGGACCTAATCTCAGGATACTGGCAGATTGACTTGCTAGCAGAAGACCAAGAAAAATGTGTGATTATCACCACACAGGGGTTATACCAGACGACTAGGATGCCCCAGGGTCTTTGTAATGCACCCGTTATGTTCCAGAGGGCCATGAATGTGGTATTAAGCGACCTGAAGTTGTTGTGCATCCTGGTATATCTGGATGATATAAACGTGTTCAGTAGGACGTTTACTGATCACCTTCAGCACTTGGAGGAAATGTTTAAGAGACTGTCCGCAGCTAACCTGAAGATCAAGCCATGGAAGTGCTACTTCTTCAAGAAGGAGCTTAGATACCTGGGATTTGTGATCAATGCAAATGGATTGCAGCCGCAACCCCAGAAGATAGCAGCTATTGAACAGATGGCTGTGCTGAAGAGTGTCTGAGACATCCAAGTATTCCTTGGGATGGTCAGATACTATAGAAGATTTATTTGGGACTTCTCCCAAATAGCTGAGCCCTTATTTCATTCATTAAAGGATCCAAAAAAAGGATTTATATGAAATGAAGAGGCTCAGGACTCTTTTGATGAATTACGGCGGTACCTGATAAATTCGCCAATTCTGAAATATTCAAATTTTGATTGGGAGTTTATTATTCAAACTAATGCTTCATTGATGGCGATTGGCGCCATACTGAGCCAAGTAGATGAACTTAGGGACGAACTTCCGGTGGCATATGTGATCCAGACACTCTCTGCCGCAGAGAGGAATTACACCATAACTGAGTGTGATAGCCTTGCAGTCATTTACGCCTGTAAACAGTTTTGGGTGTATGTCCATGGAACGCACTTTAAGGTGGTGATGGACCACTCTTCGTTGCGTTGGCTTCACAATCTGCAGGAACCTGAAGGATGACTGGCCTAATGGGCACTCAAGCTTCAGGCTTATTATTACAAGATAGTCCACCAAGCGGGGGCTTCTCACCAGAATGTGGATGGCTTATCGCGGTTACCAATGGTCCAGTTGGTATATCCGCAGGCAGATGAGCTATTCCAGAGTATGGTCAAAGGAAGAATTGAAGATGAGCCTTGAGAAATCCTAGGTGCGCTTCAAAAAGCGATAAAAAACACTGAGGCCATGGATGGACAAGTATTTAAGATGATAAATGGGAATTAGCTATTATTCCCAAAACTGTCAGAGAGAGCACTGATCGTTCTAGCTGCTCATAAGGTTGTCAGGCACAGAGGCCTGAGAAAAACGACTAACCATATTTGCCAGTATTATTACTGGGAATCAATTAATTATGATGTCGTGGACCATCTAGCTTGTTGCGTGGAATGTCAACTGCATAAACCACACAAGAATACAACTGAAAACTGACTGGTCTGACTTGGATTTGCATGGCACATGGTGTCTATTGATGTGATGGGACCATTGGCGATGAGTACAGGAGGAGTGAAATACATCATAGTGGCCATCAATAATCTGATGAGATGGGTTGAAACAAAAGCATTAACCTGAGTTGACGCTACCAGTACTGCTAGATTCATCCTAGATCAAGTAGTATACCGGCATGGGTGTCCACAAGTTATACTGAGTGATAATGGGACCAATTTCACGTCCCATGTGATCCTGAGGCTAAATGAAATAATGGGGATCTGGGGAGTTGTGTTAGTATCATATTGGCTGGAGATGAACGGACTGGTAGAATGGGTCAATGGGACGCTGGCCGCGACGCTGAGGAAGCTAGTCACAGGGAGAACCTCCGCGTGGGGAACATACCTGAGTTTGGTGACGTTTGCCTACAACATCAATCATCATATGGCAACAGGAAAAATGCTGTTTGAATTACTTTATGGGAGGAAGGCTGCGTTACCACCAATATTATATTGTAGTAGAACCTACGTTGGTGATGAGTACCAAACAATACCTGAACTGACTGATGAGTATCTTGATCAATATGCAATTGCAAGCATTTGATACTACCTTAAAGAAAAGGATATGAGCAAAATTGACAGATGATAAGAACTGACCGCCATTAGAAGAATATTGAATAGGAGAAAGAGTTGCCTATTGCAATATACATGGTTTCAGATGAAGAAACAAGTTGGATGCATTATGGTTGGGTCCATTCAAAGTAATCACCAAGACGGCGATTGATGCTTATTCCATCAAGGATCTCTTGGATGGAAGAATAGTAAATTGAGTCCACGCTAAGTATTCAAAGCAGTGGATCAAAGAAAAAAATAAAAAAGGAGTTTCTGAAGGACCAATGAACCATTAAGTTTGTCATGTCCTGATGATTAGGTCAAGTCCAAAAAAGGACCTCTGAACCAATCTAGATGGTTAAGTCTGAAAAAAGGACATCTGAACCATAAAAACTGGTAGGCTTAAGTGCCCAGGATCCAGTTTGGGGAAAAAGATGGACCTCTGAACCAAAACAAGGTCAAGTCCCATAGGAAAAAGAAAAAGAAAAATAAAAAAATTGATAAAAGATATTGCAAAAAAATATATAAAAAGCATAGAAAAAAAGCCAATATACTTTTTATAAAATTTTTATTTTTATTGGTTGTCCTCAGTGCGGGGATGATTCCACCTATGTCGCCTCTTGGGGGAGGGAGGATGGATTGCAGTAGGAAGGAATAGCCCATTGAAATTGATATGCGATCAGACACTTGCAAGGGCAAGTCCTACTTGAAACCATGTTCATTGAGCTAACGCTGAGCCCTGAGAGAACGCGACTAGATTAAGAGAAATAGATATGTCAGAAGATGCCAATTGTGAAACCCCAGAGCGGGGTGGAAAACAGCAATAAAGGAAGAGGCAATCAGCAAATAACCCCTAGTAATCCCAATAAGGCACTGGCACCAGAAGATTTGTCTTGAGTGCCTGCCAACGGGCCTCATCAAGAACACCAGACATGTGAGCTGGCAGCAAAGAAGGAATACTCGAGGGAGGTTGTCAAATCATACCCCCAATTAGTGCCATCAATGGAAAATAGCAATGGGAAGCTCCAGAGAAGAGGTAGTCATGCAATGAATGGATTGCATCCTGTAAATGATGACTATGGGCTTTGCAGAAGCTGAAACTAAATAACCAATGAAAGTCAGGTGAGGCTGGAAGCTTCGTCAACCAACTTTGAAGAACTTGGACAGCAAAGTGGAGAGCATAAGCGGCAGTATCCTGATCCAGAAGGTTGTCCAGATCCAAGGGATTTAGTGCTAATGACAATGCCTCAGTGACTTGCGCTCGAAGTTCAGCATAGGGGAGCTTAATATGAATGTTGTTCCCAATTGAAAGCTCAGAAACCAGCACCACGGGTTGGTAAAATTGACTGAGTTGGAAGAGAAACTTGAGGAGCAAATCTGACCTGGCCAGGAACAAACCATCCAAAGCAGTCGGTATAACCTCTGGAGCATCAATGATGATGTTCAGAGCCTCAGTGAAAGGAGCTGAATCCAGAAGGGTTTCAAAGTCCAACTTGGGGATTGACTGCATGGGAAGAGTCAGCCGAGAGTTATTCAAAATGATTGCACGCTTGGTTTTAGTGGGATTGGATACTGTTACCAGTAACTCGACAGAAGGACTAGCTGCTTGTGCCAGGCTAGGCGTATGAGTCCTGGAAGGACCATAGAAGAGGGTCTGCCAAGCATCCTGACTCATTCGCTGGAAGAGGCGGAGGTCCAAATTTGACAGGCTGTTAAGAAGCTGTTGGTAGCGGGATTCTGAGTTTGACATATAAGCAGGGCTAGAGGGGGATGTCATACTGATATAGAAAGTTAACATTATGCACCCTACACTCCATTAAGCTCCAATTTCAGGAAATTGATTTCATAAAATTAATGAAATAAGCTTTCTGAGGGAAGATTGGCTTACAGCCAAGAGGTTATGAGCGAAATAACAAAGGTGAACATAAATAAGTATTCTGAATTAAGCCGCAAGAAGAATATCAATGGCAAGAGTCTCCTGTCTAGGATGAGGAGAATCAGGAATTTAAGGATGCTGGACCAAGAAACCTGAATATGACAGGAGGTCATATACCCTGATGGGGGAAAACTGAATCCTGGGAAAAAGATCATCACAAGTAAATTGATCAGCCTGGAACAGTAAGAGGTCATGGGGACCGCGCTTTGAGTAGGCAGTAGTGAGGAGGAAAAGGAGGAATGCTATATGCCAAAGGTCATCCTGAGCAGCATTGAGTATTGATGAAGTACTCTGCTTGAACCAATGAAGTATTTGACCAGGTGTCTGAAGTGGTGTTTCCATGCCCAGTCCTTTTCTCGCTGGAAATCTAGGCAAGAGGGGGGATGTGTTGGGATTTTTGCCCATATTCCCAGCCTGCTAGATTACCTGGTATTGCTAGGGGAAAATTCCCTAAGGCGAAGTGAATCAGAAATCAGTTGACCCAAATTTCGGAGGAACAACATTTGGGGTATTTTAGGATATTTGTCTGGTTGTATCAGTTGGGGATCAATCTGGATGAATACCTAATATCTCATCAGGTGGAGCAGCTGACGAAATAAGGGCATCTGATAGTGATTAACTATCAGGTGTACCATTTGGGATCAGTCAGGTTTCATCACCAACTAATTGGGAATGTTTAATGAGTTGCAAGGCGAGTGATGCCACCTGCAACTAGCAAATCGATTGGTTGGTGAAGTGACCTGCCATAACGGGTAAAAAGTCCCATTATCTAAGCAGGTCGCTAGCCAATTATGGATGATTTGCTTGGATTGAGAGGAAAACATTAAGAATACGTTTCTGACTCTTTCCGTTTTCAGTCTTGAAAATGTCCAACATTGGAATCCTATTCAGGATGGGGAAGACCATTGCTGCTGAGATGAGGAAGGGTGATTCAACAGCAACAGTTGCCATTTCATCGAAGAGGTGTCAACCAAGGGTTAGACAGCTGAATCCCCTATAAATTCCCTAGAATTCACTATAATAAAAAACACACATTAAACACACATTTATACAGACATAGAGATGGATAAACAATAATAAAGAACATTATTGTCTTACTGTAGATTTGGTAATAGTTAGACTATCATCATTTAGCGTGAAGATTCCATCTCAAGGATATTATTGCAGAAGGCAGTAATTGGTAGACTTTCAGAGAAGAGTAGAGATCCAAGTGGGGATTTAGAGATGAAGGGAACCACGGCTAAGGGATTGCTGCCGACTGTGTGCTGGGCCAAAGGAGACTATCATCAGAGGATTTTAACAAATATTGAGTGGACAGGATTATAGGAAACGAATCCCTACGAGTAAGAAATTCAGTTTTAATCAGAGATACCGGCCAAAGCATTGGGCCTGAAGATAATTCTAACTCAACTATGGATAATAGTCGTCATACTAATATTAGATTAAATATATTTTTACAACGTGAGGTGCACGAGGAAACTGAACCTGTGCAGTAGAAAGATTACCAGGGTTGACCTCCAATAAATAACTCTAAAGAGTAAAATTTTTACACACTCTTATACATATTTGTTATATGTTGGCCCTTGTGTCACAACAGAAGTTAATCCAACCTAGCTCTTGGAAGCTCAGCTCCAAGTTATCTGCAATAGATAGTGCCTTCTTCTAAACATGGCAGATCTCAGACTAGTTAATGTATTCTGTATATTTGGTTAGACCCAGACTGGGTACTATCAATTAAATCACTTACTTAACTATAAGTGCAAGTAAAAGGATAAACTTGAGATTCTTTGGAAAGAATTCTTATTGATATAAAAAGTGGAGTATTTTATAGTTAAGGAAAATTCAAAATATAAATACGAATAGAGTATTGAAATGTATTTGGGAATAGGGTTTGTGATATGGTAATTTTTTCAGGATCCCCTAGTCAGATGGCGTCTAACTGCTGCTTTGGTGGCCTCATACATTTGGGCCAATTTCTGTAGCTATGATATTCTTCTTGTGGTGGTTATCCCTGAACCTGATGTTCAGGGGCTCATCTATCCCTAACCGCTTCTGGGTTGTGGCCCATTTTACTTCCTGCTGATATTCATTTATTACTAAATTTGGTAATATTCTTCTTGACTTCAGGTTTGAGTGATGGTGCTCCTACAATGTGTCTCACAATGAATCTTTGAGTGACTCTCAAAATTGGACAATTGTCATATTTGGCAATAATCACTTTTAAACCTCAAAAGCTTTTGTTAGCATAATTTGGTTTATTCATTGTAGCATCAACGGTAAAATGAAAGTTAATTTGGCCTCCTGAAGGTAAATAAGGGGGTTAATTTTCATAGTGAATGCTCAGTGGTAGCGTCATATTTATACAATGAATCTTCTGCCTTGTGAGAAAAATCATTTCATGTGATGTCATCCCAAAAAACCCAAAAATTCTTTTTCTCACCTGCATTTATGAAAGAAACTTGATCATCCCCATCTGTGGTGGGTTGGTCGCCTGTACCTCCACCGGTTTGGGGGTTACTTTTGTTCTTTTTTACTGATCATGGAATGACTTGTTGCACCAGTCGTGGCCTCATCCATAACAAGCGTGTTAGTGACCAGTAGATAGCACAGTACGCTAAGAGCTCAGCTGACCTAACAACTTTGTGCTGGGATGTGCTAGGGTTAAGTGATGAGCAAATTTATTCAACTACATATCAAAAAGCCCCATAGCAAGCCAAAAGGCGTGATGGGAGCAACTACAGGTCTTAATGGGCACCCTCAGGAGCGATAGGGGCATGGAGGATGACAACTCCTTCTTGTTCTATGGCTATTAGTTATTAAATAGTAACAAATAGGAGGTTTATTGGGGCATGGGTTGGACAGATTGTGCCAAATTGGTGGATTAGCAAAGTAAGGCATAGTTGTAGTGAAGCTACATGCGTTACAGATTGGCAATGTTGATGGAAACATACAATTTTACAAGCTAGATCACCGTGGGGTACATTAATGAAGTGATTGATAAAATATATGATCTATGATTTCAGAGGGAATTTTGTGGATGAAAATGTGCATCGCTGGATTAACTTAACGTCCTAACAGTATGGTGTGGTGGCAGACTCACTAGTAAAAGAGATAGTAGAAAAATATTTTATTTAAAGGGGTAAAATATAAAATAAACTTAAAACACACCTAATGAGGGCTGTTGCCTTTATAGTAGGAGTGTTGGAGAATCAGAAGAGAGCTAAGGAACTAGCCTTTGCCCAGGCCTCTGCAGTAAATCCTAAATGATACTTTGGGAAGTTTGTGACAATTGGTTGGAGGGCTTTAAATATGTTAGTATCACGTCATGAAAATTCTAATAGCATGTGAATGGATCAAGGGTTAATCAAAACTGATGGTACCAATCTTTAATGGATGTGTTTTAAGTGGTGTGCTATTGCACCAAGTTTCACAAGAACCTGTTTTTTTAAGAAATTGACTGAAAAAAATTTGTGGCATATTGAGAGATCTGGGATTCATTCCATGATCTGCACTACTATCAATAGCTCAATATGGCTTATCAGGTATACTAGGGCTTTTTATGGTTGTTTGGGCAGGGTTGGGAGATTTGTTAAATACTAGGAGTGATTGGGTTATGATTATGTTGAGCCTTATAGTCTGCTGGGGGCTCCTAGACTTAAACACCTTTCTGCACACACTTCAATCTTTATTAATGAAGATGAAGATAAAATGGGGCTTAGAGGGAGGATCCTTAGGCCAGGATAGTCACCTGTCATTCATCTACCACATGAGCTATGTCACTGAACTGGGAAAGAGGCTCAACTTGAGGTCTGAGGCCTTCTTACGCCTGTGTGGATATTGCTAATGATATAGCTGGAGGGGCTTGTCATATGGACTTACAGACCCAATTATATTATGGCTCATCTAGGTATTGATAATATGCTATTTTGTCAATGAAGGAATTTTTAATGTTAGTTGTCTGTGGTTAAGTTTTGGTGATATGATACAAAACTTAAGCTATAAAGTATTGTATATAAGTAAACATATATAGATAGCTAGGACTTTACATTGGATTTACTAAAATTAATATACTCATGGACCACACTAACTCTATATTACTGGGGTATTTCTATTGCTCATGATCAAGATAATCTTTTATATATTAATAAAAGACATTTTTATAGGCTTATTTTCCTTATTTTGCTTAGTAATCTCATTATCTATGGGCCAAGTGGTTCCTTTCTTTTTGTAGAATAGGGAATCTAATATATATTTTAATATCAATTGGTTGCATTATTTACCACTTGATAATCTATAGGTCAGTACTGCTTTGCTTTTCAAGGATAACTTGTTATAAAATCAAGGAAGGTGAATACCTGATTTACACTGGTCAGTGAGCTGATGGGATGATAATCTATACCCAATTTTTGCTATTGATTTGAGATGTAGAGAGTTGTGATCTCATCGCTTTAGCTAAGTGTATCCTTGACTATGGTGAGCGCAGCATTAAACTGCAGGCTGAGTCAGAGGCTAGATCTCATATGCTCTGTGAGGATTAATTTTGAAGAGGGTTCAAGGTGTTTAATAAAAGTGAGAGTCTTAGCAAAGAACCTGGTCAAATTGAGTCAGAAACATATATTGAAATATTATCATATGATATTTTTATTTTGTTTTCTTATTGATAAGATCTAAATCATTCCATCTATTGTTGAACCATGATCCTAAGTTGATAGCGATTTATTTAACCCTAAATCAGACCCAAACCCTTGATTCCAATACTTTAGTCCCACTTGCCACACCTTAATCTCCACCTACCTTTTTTATAAGCCAGCATTATTTTAAAGAATATCTCTCTCTGCCAACTTTGATTTTAACTTTTATTTCTACCTTTGGTGTCAAGCTCAGTAGGAAGTGATCCTTGGTGTTGGAACTCCTAAGTATTTAGGTGCCATGGTTTTCTCAACCACCTGCAACTGCCACCACCATGAAACCCCACTATAGCCAGTATTATGCTGGTGCCCCATTTTCTGCTGAGCGAAGAGCATGAGGTGAATATCAGTTCCAAGTGAGTTAAGAGAGTGACCAGACACCTTGAGTGAGGATGTGTGCAGAGCTAGCGGGCCATCCAGGCAAGAGACTAGTAGGTTGAAAGCGTTAACTGAGATACATAGTCCAATATCTCTGGAGGGTTTAAGGCGCTGTACCTGGTGATGGTGATGTTTACTTATGGTACAAATCTCTCAGTTGGCGCTACGATTTGAGGTTTTTCTGTTTGCAATCCGTTGGGATAATATTAGCAAGGATATTCCATTGCTTTATTGATTGAAAATATTCCTATTGTCATCCCTGCCCATCAGCAGGGCTACTGTTAGGCTTTCAAGTGCCTACTACCCTCTTTCTTACTATGCTGCCCCCATTCCAACACTGCCTAGCGTTTTGTATGTTGAACGATTAGGTTCTTATGCAGAATAAATCCCCAACTGTTCTGCCAAAAGGGCATATTTTATTTGGTTTATTGCGGGGAAGGCCGACCAGGGTACAGACACTTCTGTGTGTAAACACAAAAGAAAACGAAACTTAGTAACAGGGAAGGCACCCCAGAGAAGCAATGCTCTCTCTTGTTGCCAGAGGGAACGCCACTATGGAGAGGAGGAGAGAACGTGTAAAGGGGCCGTAGCCACTATTGAGCACGTGTGGAGGAAAGGGTCTGAGTTGATGAACCAAACTGGGAACCAGGAGGAGACCAGCTGACGGCGGCGCGGTGGGAGGTACCCAAACATCCACACTTGAAAGTGGTCCGCCAAATGGGACTGGAATCTGTGGACAGCTTCTAGAGGGTGGGGGTGGAGCCTGTGATGGCATCCAAGACAATCGTGTGGATAGTCCACATGGCGATTGCAACCACCAGAGCACAGAGGGAGGGTGGGATAGGGGAGACCATAGACAAAGCAAACATATCCCTAGACAAACTGAAGGGATGTGTCTGGTCCTGGAAAAGCAGACGTTGCACCTCACGCCATATCGCTTTAGAGGTAGGGCACTTCTCCAGGCGGTGGAACAGCGTTCCATAATGGCCACACATGACGCAGGATGAGTGTAAAGCGTTAGAGCACTCAGCTGTATGGTACACCCACCTCAGGCAGCGCCACACGTGAGAACAGATATGAGGCTGCAACAGAGGGTGGTGTGCGTATTTCCAAATAGTCTTCTGGGTTTCAAGGGAATAAGGGATGTCCATCATGTCCAGGTAGTCCACCCTGGATAGGACATGGGGCCGTGTGGGGATCAAGCCATCTTAAATGGGTAGCCCCTGTATCTCCTGTGTGAACTGAGGAGAGGGGCGGCCTCTCTGGGCTGTGTTTCCACAAATATGGATTCTCCACTTAGCGCTCCGCATGGAGAGGAGGATTCGTTTAAAGTGTGGTTTAGTACCGTGAGGGCTTGTGGCCGATGGGTGGGAAGCCAGATATTTCATCAAGGAGTGAGGGTTTGATGAATTGGTAAGGCCCAGGGCGCGGGAGAAGTTGGAGCGGGCCGCGTGGGACCAGTGTTGGGAGGGGAGCATAGGGGCGGTGACAGCCGCGATCCAGGTGCCCAGGATGTTTGCAGCATGGGCTTTAAAGTCTAGCAGGCCCATGCCACCATGACGACGATGGCCAAACATGACCTCAAGCCACACTGGCGGTGAGCGGCCTGACCAGAGCCACCCTTGTAGAAGGGCATTCATAGATTTGAAAAAACCTGGGGAGAAAGTGATGGCGTGGGCTCCAAACCAGACTTTGGAGAGGAGCATAGAGTAGGCAAAACAACCCTGCCTGTAAGGAAAGTAGGGTGGGCTCTGAGGGAGGAGATGCGCTTCATCACATTATCTAGAATATGACTTTCCATTACTGCTGAGGCATACCCGCCTGCCTCCATCCACACGCCCAGATGGCGGACAGGCCCTATGGTAGGGCGTGGCGCGAAGGGGAGCACAAGTGGGGCGGTGTGGGGTGAGCAGGGAAGGTGAGCACATGTGCGAGTCGATGTGCTGGGCTGGGCACTAGTTGCTGGGGCCCAGCTGGTTTGATATCGCCCAAGAAGGATGATTTCGGTTTTTGAGGCGTTCAGTGCAACATTACTTACCCGGGAATACTCCTGGATGAGAGTTTCAAGCGCGCGTGCATATTGATTATTGGACGCCCCAACCACACAATCATCTGCAAACGCCATCATCTTGACTGGGGCTTTCCTGGTGCATGGACCCCAGTGAGGTGGGCATTCACGTTTCAAATTAGTGGGTTAAGGCTGAAGTTGTATAAGAGTGGACTAAGGGGGTCCCCTTGGCGTAGGGCCCTTTGGGGGCGGACTACTTTTGTGAGGAAGCCAGGGCCACGCATTGCCATTGTTGCAGATTATGTAAGCATCATAGCCCAGTTGATGAAGCGAGGGGGTAAGCGGAAGTGGTGGAGGCAGTCCCTGAGGTAATTCCAGTTTACTCTATCATATGCCTTCTGTTGGTCCAAGAATACTAGTGCCCCAGAGGCTGTGGACTGGCATGCGTTAGCTACAGAGTGAACATTGTCCCAAATCAACCTTCTGGGTATGAAACTGAATTTTTCTGACGAGATGGTGGCATATGCTACAATCCCTAGACGTTTAGCCATAATTTTAGTCAAAATTTTAGTATCTGTGTTAGTTAGAGAAATGGTGCGCCAGTTGGATAGGTCTAGCTTATCCAAAAGGGCTTATTTTACTCAGGTAAATTCTTCTATACTGATACCCTTTTCCCCAAAGTTTTCCCATTCCAAAATCCCAAAATCCCTTTTATTTTTATTTGTGGTATGATTCTCAGTTTTTGCCATGAATTTTAATTTCTCGCCTACCAAATTCAGCTCCCCTTTTTTACAAATTTTGCCTATATTCCTTTGTCAATCTTCCTATGCTGGTCAAATGGTGGGTTGCTGCATGTAAAGTGCATCTCAATCCAGGAAATTTTCAAAAAGGCTTTAATAGCCTAATTAGGGAGCAGCCAATCCTGGCATGCCCTATCACATTCCCAACCCAAATTCTCATGGTGATTTCCGATTCTGACCATTTCCCATGTGCAAGCTCAAGATACACCACAACTGGAAAATATACTACAGGTTTGGGTAACACAATAACAGCTCAGCCACCTGTTGATGCCCATACCATTTATAAGGCCAGTGCCCTCACTTGAGAGGGTACTGGCCTATTTTGTTCTCTCCCCTTCCCATATTTTTAATAAAACAATTTGCTTTCCAATTTTTTAGTTTTTTATTTTTAATTATAGCATTTCAATCAACATGGTGTGCGCAGTGGCCAAAACGCTCTTGTTGAAATGGTGGCCCTCTCACTGGATATAGGGCATTGAAGCCATCATCCTTCTTGTTGCTTGGATCCTCATGGGTTCCTCAGGAACTGTGAAGTGCTCTAAATTAAACTTAGGTTTCCTCACATCTTACATAATAGGCCATTCAAATTTTGCTTTTCTGCTAGAGTACAGCGTGAACCTCCTCTTGTCACCATTCCTGTCCAATGACCCTTCTTCATGTATATGGGTCTATTTGTTGGCTTGTGTTGGAATTCAGGCTTTGAAATGCTCACTGGTGCGTTTTTGCACCTAAATTACAACATTTTTTTTCAGGAGAAATATTTCTCAACTGCTGGAATAACTATGTTTAGGAGATTTTTTAAACATGAATTTCAAACTAATAAACCTTTTAACTGTACTAAAATGTTGAATTTTATATTTTTCTATTAGTAACTATTAGGGGGTCAAGAAGCAAACCCTCTTGATATTTTACTGCTTAGTATTTAAATGATATCAAATCTCAAAGTGAGAATGCCAAGAAATTCAGATTAGGCTATGGAAGCCAAATTGGGGAATATGGGGTTTTGGCCTATCAGAGCTCTCAAAACTCTTTTCGCCTCAATGGCAGCAGTTGATGAATGGTCAATAGTAGGTAGGACAAATTCATGAGGCAATGGATTTAATATACTTGAGCCAATTTCCATGGAGAAAAATATTTGCACCTTGTAAAATCCCCCAAGCCTATAAAAGGTTGTAGTCTCCGCTTAGGTTTTTGAATTGAACTGAAGAGGGGCTGGGAGGAGCCTCAGCATGACTTTTCCATTTTTTTCTGAAGATTCAGTGCAATTCTATTAATGAAAATTGAATGATTTGTCCAAGATGTGGGTAGAATATCATTACCCCAATTTGAGGGGCTCCACCAAGAAACGGCCAGGGTCTTTTAACCAATTTTATCATTATTTACATCTGAAGAACTCTTCTCACAATATTGGACTTGTAAATGTTAACATTACCACTTCAAGAGTATTAGGGATGAATAAAGGCGAAAATAAACGGCCATGAACCCAGTTGATGGTAACTCCAGAATCAAGGGAGTTCATAAGGTATTCATCCCCTCGCTTATATGTGATTACAAAAGGTCCCTCCCAAATAGACACAAGCTTCTCACTCCTAGGGTTGATATGATTGTGGTAATACAGTACCAAATCTGATACTTGGAAGGAAGGAAGGAAGAGGGGGCCTTCTCTCATTAGCAACTTGACCTTCTTTAATGACGGTCTTTTCTAAATTAGTCATAGCCTATGATTATAATTGGATGATGTGCTGGGCTAATTTTTTCATTGCTTGTTTAGGGTCAGTCCTGCAAGAGTAAATATCTTTGTCTAATAAAGCCGGCACCCCAAGTTCTCACCCATATAACACACAGAAAGGGGACTTTTTGAGGATCTGATGGTAACTAATACAATAAGCTATGAGCGCATTGGGTAGGTGAGATCCCAGTGGAGAGGGTCTGAATTGGCCATTTTTCAGAGTATAGAGACCAGGGTTCTGTTAACTCTTTCTACAGACCAATTTTGGATGGTTTTAGGGGTCCAAGAAGAGTTGTTGTGTTCCCATGGAGTTGGAAAGGAGCTTTATTACTTGGGAGGTAAATTTTTCCCATTGTCACAAAGGAAGACCTGGGGCATCCATGCCATGTAAAGATATATTGATGGTAGAAGGTAGCAGTGGCTTTGGCAGTATTAATGGGGAGAGCAACAGCTTCAACCCACTTGGTGAAATACTCAATTTTAACTAAGATATAACGATTGCCCTCAGTAGTCTGAGGGAGAGGTCCTACAACATCCAAACTTATGGCATGGAAGGGTTGTTGGGGCGTCGTAAGTTAGTACTGATAATGGGTCTTGAATCTGGATTGTTTTTTACAGGTCATACAGGCATTCAGGACTTCAGCTATGGTCTCTGTGATGCCCTTCCAGTAATACTGCTCTTTAACCCACTTGTAGGTTTTTTGGACTCCACCGTGGCCCATGATAGTATGAGACTTCAGGATCACAGGTACTCACTCTGATGGCTGTAGATAAGGCAACCAATTGACCCCTACTTTCTTATATAACTTCCCACCCTCCACCTTGGTGTTGCAGGAGGGCCGGGCTATCATCTTTTGTACTGGTTCATCTTCATCATCCCAAGCATCAGGAGTCACTAGGAGGTCATGAAACCTCTCTGCTTTGCTATTTCCAAGGTGAAGAATTGGCAGCTGAGTCAAACCATCAATATGCATGTGGTGCGTCCCAACTCAGTGATCAATAGTCATATCATAGTGCTGGAGCTTCAAAGCCCAGCGTGCTAACCTCCCAATCGGATCTTTCATATTATGTAACCACTTCAAAGAGGCATGGTCAGTAACCACTTTAAATGAGGTCCTATATAAGAAAAGGAGGTAATATATGACGGTGAGCAAGATGGCAAGGCACTCCTTTTCAATGATGCTAAAGTTGCATTCCACCTTGAAAAGCATCTTGCTGAAGTATGAAACAGGATGATCAACCCCATTCTCATCCAATTGAGCCAAGATAGCTTCAACGGCGTAATCAGAGGCATCTGTGAACAATATGAAGGGCTTGCCATAGTCAGGGTGGTGGTGGATTGGCCTTTTTTACAGCAACTTCTTTTTTTAGTACTAGATGGTCCTTTACAGCAACTTCTTCAGGGTCTCAAATGCGATCTTTTGTTTCACTTCCCAGTGTAAAGGAGCGTTCTTAGCCAAGAGACGTATGAGGGGCTCACTAAGCTGGGCGAACTTGGGGATAAATTAATGGTAATATCCTATCATGCCCAGGAAAACCTGAATATTGCAAAGGGTTTTGGGCGCAGGCACTTGGGATAATTCTTCAACCTTATCTTTTAAAGGTTAAATCCCATCTTGTGAGATAGCGTGCCTAAGGAAAACCATCTTCTTCTGGAAGAACTTACATTTGGATGGCTTTGGTTTGATATTAGATGCCCGCAAGCATTGGAACACTTACTTTAAATGCGTGAGGTGATTATTAAAAAGTCTTAGAGAAGATGGTGATGTCGTCAAGATAGACGATCACATAGCTCAGCTTAAGATCCTGGAGAATGTGATCCATAGCCCATTGAAAAGTAGCAGGCACATTACATAACCTCTGATGTAGCCAAGTAGATTGGAACAAATTCTCGCTGCAGATAAGGACACACTTCTCCTGATCCTGTGGAGAAAGGTCCGTCTTCCAGTACCTGCTAGCCAAGTCCATAGCGGAAAAGAATTTAGACCTAGAAAGTTTGGCCAGAGCGTCATCAATGTGGGGATAGGGTAACTATCCTTCTTTGTGAGGTTGTTCAATTTGTGGTAGTCCATCACTACCCAATGACCTCCATTTTTCTTCTTTACCAATAGGAGTGGGGATGACAAAGGGCTTTGGGAAGGCATAACAATCCAGCGTCCAGCAGCTGTTTGAGCTCCGTCTGCATTTGTAACTCATCAACTTTTGATTTTTGGTAGGGTTTGGAGCAGATGGGTCGAGCCTCCCCAATGTCAATAGTATGAGTCTAACCCTTTATGCGCCCATAGTCAGTGTCAGGTTTGGAGAAAATTTCGCTGTAGGCCTCAAGCAGGGTGTGGGCTTTATCAAGCCTAGCTGAGGTTAGTTTATTGGAGAAATGAACGGTTGGTAGGGTACATAAAGACTGGTTGGCAGGTAAGCCCATATCCGCCATAGACCCAATACAGTGAACTTGATTTTTCCTCAAGGGGAATCAGCAGACCTCTTCCAATCCCATGATACTTTTTTATGATTATGTCTTTCTTGGTGAGATTCCCCAGCATGAGGTTGATAGGTCGTTGATAAACTGGGTCTAGTATGCCTGGCAAAACTCTGGGCTCCAAAGGACTAACTCCATCGATACTAATTAAGTGCAGTAGGCAGTTATGTGGGAACTGCAAGGTAATCTTAGTATCAATTATCTTTTGTTCACCCTCCTTGATTAAAACCTCTTAGAAGCATAGAAAAGGTATTCCCTCCAGCGCGTCCACTGATTGAGGCATCATCTTTGTATTTCATCCTGCCGTGGTGTAATTGTGGTATAAGGCAGAAGAGGGTACTCAACTGTGCAGGAATACTCCTTTTTATTAAGCTCACCATTAGTCAGAATCAGAGGAACCTTGTAGTTAAGCAGGGAGAGATAGCCCTGCTTCACGTTTATAATTATTTCATACTCAAGCATAAAATGGGTATCAATGAGTAGATCATATATATTGTTGGCCAAGGCCACCGCCAGGGCCAACAAGATGAGCTTCTCAAAATGGATGGGCAGAGAAGCGTACACCTAAATAGTGCAGGTATTGTTTGTGCCTGCGGTACCAAATTCTTGATTGTAGTCAAAGTCAGGGTCCAGCTTAATCTTCTTAATGAGTTTGGTTGACAAAATGTTCACCTGGGACTAGTGTCAAGGATAGCCCTAATCTGCACTCAATTGACAATGACCTCCACTTTGGTTAAGATTCCTCCCAAATTGGAGTAAGAGCAAGGACCTCTTTTAGATAGAGAGTAAAGGCAAGTCTTTTGGTAGTCTCAGGGTATTTCTCTTGGATAGAAGCAGAGTATGAACACACTGGGGGGTCAAAAAAATGTGGAAATGAGATGGTCAGCGTCACTGGCAGTGTCAATGACCTCAAAACCCCTCAACACTTGATGGAGGTAAGTTTGGCTGGGGATCTTAACCATGTCCACTCTCTCAGGGTTCAACCTTTTAGGTATCTCCACTTTACCTAGGGCTCCTAAGATATAGTGACTGACATCTCTACAACCCCCTTCAGATTCATCATCAGAGGAATAATTGATGCACGTCAAGGGTTTCATCAATTGTGAGGTAAGTTCAGAGCTTCCTTTGTTGTAGGAGAAGTTCTGGGGGCGCTCATTTACCAAGTTAACGTTTTAGGGAGACGCTGTAATTGTTATGGCTCTACATTTAGCCTTTAAGTAGGGGGTTTGGGCTGCCCTGTGGCTACAGATTTTATGCTAAGAGATGGCTGTAGAAGAGGTTGAGGGAGATAGTGACAGCGGCTTTTATGTATGGGAAAAATTGATCCATCTTGGAAGACTGATATGAAGAGAGAGGGAAGCAGGGCAAAGTGATAACTGACTTTACTGGTTGAGCTTTAAAATCGATGTTGAAGGGGAGTGCTGTCCTATCACTACTAGTATCCTCTGGTTATGCTCACATAGTGGAGGAGCGTCAAGTTGCTGCAGTTCTGAGGTAGCAGGTTTCCAGAGGGAGACAGTCATAGAAGAGGCTGGAGAGGTTAAACTAGATTCTCACCTTGAAGCTCTTTGCATAAGGTCAAGTATATGAAAATCAGCCACCCCTAGAAGAGCTTCCTTAATATCCCTTACATTTTGAAAGGTGCACTTGATAGTGGAGATATGCAGTGCTAAGGAGGGATGAGACGCCAAGCCAGACAAGACGGCAGCAATAGCATCATCTAGAGGTAGAATTTTGGCAAGCAACAGAGGTTGAGCTTTACTATAAAAGCGCTCAACAAAAGAGGTGTCAAATATCTCTCTTGCAGACTAAGGCACATAAAGGCCTGCTTTTGCCATTGTAAACTATGCTTGGAATCAAATTCTTCAAGAAGAGCTTGCTTAACCTCCGCTTAAGTACTGAGGTTGACCATGGTGGAAACCATTATTTCTTGAGCTATACAACTCAATCAGGGAAAAATGTACTGAGTTTTTTGATGGTCAGTTGCTCCTTCCATAGCAGACTATAAACAAAGAGAAATGAGGCAATACTTCCCTCACCTGGGGTAAACTTATGTTCAAAAGGGGGTTTATGAATGGATTTCTTCTCAAGCTTTTTAAGGCGAGACAAAGCACTGGCTAGCTTTTAGGATTGAACCCTTTTAAGGTTAAACATTATACTGTGGTAAACCTCAACACTTCCCTTAAGGCCAAGTCTCAGGGTATTAGGTTAAAAGCTTAATAGGTTTCAATTATACTTCACCAAAGGGTCTAGATCCTCATAGGATGATGTCCTATCTGAATTGGGATGAAATCATTCCTATCTGAATCTATTAGATGCTTTGTAGCCACCTTGTTTTAATATACCTTTATTTAGTATTATTATTGATCTGATGTCTCTTTATTAGACATCTCAATATCAACTTTTATTTATATCAATTATCAAACTATAAAAGAATCCCAAATATTCTAGTAAAGATATCATATTGCTTATGACTTATAACTTTATATATATATATATAAATTTCATTTATAATATGAAAGACCTGGATGACTTTGTGAACCCTGAAGTGTCTCCAATATGTCCACTTGGCCCTGACGTTATGCTACAAGTCTAGACTATCTGCTGCTGATCTTAAGTCCAGACACTTAACCCTAATCTTATTTCCCTAATTGGATTTACCTGAACTGAGGTTAAACTTTAATTTGGACCACATATTTTTGTCTCTTGAAACCATATTTTAGTCCTGTAAAGAAGATCATTATTCCCTTTAGAATCTATAGTTGCAATGAAACTAATAATCTCGTTACCTTATTATAATATTAACATAGCCATTAAACTAGTAATTTTGTAGCCTTTGTAGCACCAGCATATTATAATTTCTTGTGAAATTCCAATACTAGCTGTTGTTCTAATTCAACTAGTCTGGACTCAGCAGAAGTGGGGAAATTGTGAAGAATCCCTCCACCAGCCTCCATTTTCTTATGTAATTATTTTGTGGTGTACAGGCCTCCTTTAGTGAGCACCACTTGTTAGAATTCAGGCTTTGAAGTGCTTACTAGTGCATTTTTGCACCTAAATTACAACAATATTTTTGCATGAGAAATATTATCCTCAACCAATAGAATAACTACATTTAGAAGATTTTTAACTATTTATATTTACCCTAATAAACCTCTTAATTATACTAAAATGGTGAATTCTATAGTTTTGTATTAGTAACTGTGGGGGGTCAAGAAGCAAACTCCTTTTATATCTCACTGCTTAGTATTTAAATAATATTGAGGCTCAAAGTGAGGGTGCTGAGAAATTCAGATTAGGCTATGAAAAGCTAAATTTGGGAATATGGAGTTTCAACCTATCAGAGCTCTCAAAACTTATCTTGCCTCAATGGAGAAGATAATGAAGGGTCAATAGTAGGTAGAACAAATCCATGAGGCAAGAGTTTAACATATTTGAGCCAATCACCATGTGGAAAAATATTTGCACCTTGTAAAACCCCCTCCAAGCCTATAAAAGATGGTAGTCTCCACTTAGGCGTTTGAATTGAACTGAAGAGGGGCTGGGGAGGATCCTCAGCGTGACTTCCCATTTTTGCTGCATGTTTGGTGCAATTCTATTAATGAAAATTGAATGATTTGTCCAAGATGTGGGTAGAATATCATCACACCAATTTAAGGTATTCTACTGAGAATTAGCCAGGGTCTTTTAACCAATATCATCATTATTTACATATAAAACACTCTTATATAATATTGGCTTGTAATTGTCTGACAACTTGCATGTCTCCTTGTGTAGTACTTGCCACCTTTCATGAGCCATTGCTCACCATGCGCTGGTTCAGTTTGTGAGGCCATACACTTCCTGTTCCAGAACCTGGGTTTCAATTGCCTCCAGCTGTTCCTCTGGGATTAATTGATGGGGTGCTTTATTGTCCTGTGATGGGATTTATTCCTGCACCTCTTGAAACACCTTATACTTTAACTGAGAGGTTGCCAGTTGCTTTGGGTGTGTTGCCTGATGATGGGTCTGCCAATCATCTTCCACATTAGATTCTTGTTGGTGACATCCCAGTCTATACTCAGCTCCCTTTCCCCAAGTAATTCTAGCCCTTCCCATCCCCTGATGTCCACAGCACATGCAGAACTGTCCAGTTTCTCACCTGCTTCTCAGGAAAGGGTAACTTTTCCTCTTTTTCCCCTCCCAACTGGTGTATCATTGTGACACTCCTTTACCCCTAAATAGAGAAATTTACCCCATGTCAATGGTGTATTTGCAGACCAACCTTGTCAGAAGGTTAGCCAAAAAAGGAAAGGGTAATGATAGGCTTTGCGTGCCTAATAACCTCTTTCTTACAATGCTGCCTCCATTCCTACACTGCCTAGCGGTTTGTATGCTGAGGGGCTTAGGCTCTTATCCAGAAAAATCCCCCAACTGCTCTGCCAAAATGGCAGATTTTACTCCAGGTAAATTCTTCTATACTTCTATCCTTTTCCCTGTAAATTTCTCATTCCCAAAATCCCAAAATCCCTTTTATTTTAATTCATTTTACATTTCTTGATTTTTGCCATGGATTTTAATTCCTTGCCTGCCAATTTTGGCTCTCCCTTTTACAAATTTTGCCAATATTCCTTTGTCAATTTTCCTATACTGATCAAATTTTGGGCCACTGCGGGTGGAGTGCATATCAATCTAGGAAATTTTCAAAAAAAATTTGAATAGCTTAATTAAAGAGTAGCCAATCATGGTATGCACCATCACATTCCCAACCCAAATTCTTGTGATAATATCCAATTCCAACCCTTCCCCGCGAGCAAGCTTGAGAATACACTATAATCAGAGAAGATACCACAGGTTGAGGTAGCACAAGAACAGCGCAGCCACCTGTTGATACCCATTCTCTTTATAAGGCCAGTACCCTCTCAAGTGAGGGCACTGTCCTATTTTGTTCTCTCCTTCCCATATCTACTTAATAAAAAATTTCACTGATGTACTGACTGACTGACATCTGAAACCTTCGAGTCTGATAGGGTCAATCTATTTGGGTGAGTGGGTGAGAATTGGCGAATCTTATCGAATCTGAAATTATTGAGGCTGATGGGTTCAATCTATTTGGGCGAGTGGGTGAGAATTGACAAATATCATTGAATAATTCACCAAATTGCTCACCTGAAGCTAATCGAGTCTAATAAGTTTAATCTATTTGGGTGAATGGGTGAGAATTGGCAAATAAGATCGAATCTGAAACTATCGAGTATGATAATTTCAATTTATTTGGGTGAGTTGGTGAGAATTGGCGAATATTATCTAATAATTCACCAAATCGCTCACCTGAAGCTCAACAAAAATCAGAATTAGAGTTTAAGTAGATTAAGTAGGATAATCAGCTCACCAGCCACGAGGGCAACAGTGAAGCTGTTAGTCCGTGTGGCTCGAGAGTAGTGCTAGCACACCTATAGGCTACAATGTGAGCTTAACTTCTGATTAAATACCGTAGCGAAGCACAGGTATCTGGACGTTAGGTTTATATATTTTAAAAACCTGCCTAATTTGGTTCACCTTATTAATAAAATACTTTTGGCAAGTTAAGTAGAAGTTGATTTAGTAGTTTGGAAGATGTTACATACTCAATGATTTTAGGTATAAAGAGATGTTTCGGGTAGGAGTTTGGTGTTATTTGATTGATTCGATAGGTTTTTTTGTTTGGCCGAGTGGTTGATGGCTTTAGGTCGAATCGATAGGACACAGTTTAGTTTTGAGGGGTGATTAGTTATTGGTTGTTTTGAAAAAGTTCAGTTAGGTTTAGCTGATTGGTTTGTGGTTTTTGGTTGATTCGATTGAGCAATTAGATTTGGCTGAATGGTTTTGTTTATCTATGATATAAAATCTAAATTAATAAATTGAAAATCTGAAATTTTATAGACACCTTAGCGAAGCACGGGTAAATCGGCTAGTTTTTTAATAAAATAATTTACCTTCCAAATTTTTGAGTTTTCCGTTTTTTAATTGAAGCATTTCAAGCAACATGGCATGCGCAGCGGCCAAAACGCTCTTGCTGAAACGGCGGACCTCTCACTAGGTAGAGGGCATTGTTGCCATCATCCATCTTGTTGCTTGGAGCCTCAGGGAGTTCCTCGGGAACTGTGAAGTGCTCTCCAAAGCAAACTTGGGCTCCCCCATGTTTTACAGCTACCCAGTCACCGTTGCAAAAGTGCCAGTTTTGCAACAGAGGGTATAGATAGCTCATCTCAGATTCTGATAAATTAGAGAAAAAGGAGAAGATTGGTATATGGTGGTTCTAAGTAAGCTGGTTAACTTATAGATGAGTTATATCTCTGTCTGTTTGATGGGTGATTACAAGTATCTACCGAGCTTTAACTATGATCGGATGATTTAATTGATGATATTCCCAGTGATTGGTTGCGGATGATAAATTCAGAGCTAAAAGCTATAGGATTTTTGTATGTAAACCAAGGTGATCTTTATGGCCGCAAAGGCGTAGCTATTGTCAATTGGTTTGTATTGTAACACCTGTTTATAATATTGACGTGATCATCATATAGAGTCAAACAGAGGAAAGATAAAAGCCATAGAGGAAGGATTGGAGGGATGGAATCTATAAAATGTTTTTATTATAAGCCAAGCAAGTTTGCCAGGTCACTTGGCATGGGTTTGGACTTTGGAAGGAAGTTTACGTGGGCAGCGATGAAATCAAAGACGCCAGTCGTTTTAAGGAAGCGAAGGGCACAATGGTTGGGACTAGCTAAGCCAATTACCAACAGCTTGGTGCCGAATCGGGCATACACTGGGGAACCGGGGCGTACTTTACAGTCGGTAATGTCGCCACAGAACTGGAGACGGCTATCGATGGGGTGGTGACACTTCTCAGAAGGAACGAAGTTGAATTTGGTGAGGTTTGATAATACCATATCGGGCGTCAACTTGTCGAATTCGGTGTCGGAAGCCTTTAAAAAGCTGGCGGGTTGGCGATGGATGGGAATGGTCAACTCAAAGATGGCGATGTCGTTGATGTTGGTTGAATGGTTGTAATTTGGGTGACGTAGGACTGACTTTACGCCAACGGCGATGAGCTGGTCGGAAGTTTCCACTTGCCACTCAGACACATTCCCTAAGGCGCATTGGGCGGAGGTGAGAACTTGGGTCTTCGACGCGAGGACACCGTTACAGTGGTGGGCTCCAAACCGTTTGAGTTTGACCTCCCACCCTTGGAATGCGATGACTGGAGTAAGAAGTAGAATAAGTTTCATACTTGAATTCACTTTACTTGGGCTTATTTAAACTGTAACTCTGGAGATCAGGTATGATTGGGTACAATTAAAGTCCAGCCGAATGATCCAAAATGGTTCCAACGCCAAATTAGCGGCTTATGGTTTAAATTGAGTGGGTGCCTTATTTGGGGTAAAGTACTAAAGTTGAATTTAAGATTAGATTGTATTTCGTCGCATAGAAGAAACACTTTTGATATAATGGCTAACTATAATTGATTGAAAACTTAACAATCCTTGTGAACGCCATTCACCAACTGCGAGTAGAAGTTTAAGAACCTAAAATCACTTTATGTCAAATATAATTCTTTGTTTCAAAATCATTTAAGTTTGTCCTTCTTTATTTAAATGATATGATTGATGAATTAATAAGTTAATTTGGATAGAGGGTTAGTTTGTGAGATATGTCAAATTAAAGAAAAGTCGTGGGTTGTAAACTTGCCGCTATCGAGTATTTTAATGTCATTATTGAAGTTGGATCCGATTATATCCACATGGATCTCTGCAATCATTGAAGTTTATTCAATTTTACCCGCATGGATCTCTGTGAGGTGTGGCAGGGTTCAAAAGGATCCAATATTGGTACTTTAAGCCATAGCCCAAGTTTGGATTTTAGCTTGAAATTCAAATATAGTCGGAATTTATAAGCTCAGTTGAACTCGTAAAACCTAAATTTTCCACACTCATCAATAAATATGAACGTAAAATAGAATTTTATCTTAGGCTGGTATCTTTTGAAAGCTGCAAAAAACGAAATGATATTTGGGCCGGATAAGGTTGAAAAATTTAATCGAGTATGGCCTATGTCCGAATCTAATGTATTAAAGATGGATAAGCCTTAAGTGATCAGGTGAGCGGAGAGATCAAACCACGTGATCGATTACACCGATTAAACCGTAAAACGCAGCAAATTAAACTCAACACTGAAATTATTCGGTCTTGAATCTTTTTTGGCATGATCTGAATTTTAGATTAAATAGTGTCATAAAGTCAAAAATATATTGAAATAACCTGTGAACGAATATCCCTTGTTTTAGCTTAAAATTTATTTTTATCTGAAAATTCTTTATAACCCCAAAGCCTTTATCCCTTTGTCAATTTTCAATATGATCAGGTATAAAACCTGATCATTGTCTACAATTGTCTTTTTTAGCCAATTCTCAATTCATTTTGACTTTTCCTTTATTTAAGTTTATCCCAACCAACCCAACATACAGAATTTGGGCCTAAATCCTCAACTGTGCTCATAGATAAATGATGATACAATGACTGATAGTAGTGATACTTGAGGTGCTAATAATAACTCAAGTCATAGTATAATTGAGAATCCAGGTCCTTTATGATAAATTGGTAAAGGGAGGATACCCCAGTGGTAGAATATAAACCCTCTACCACTGCCTCCCCGAGTTCAATCCCAGCAGATGAACTTTGGGTAGGGGACAATTATGACTGTGTTGCATTGTGCACAAATGCCCCGAACCAAGATAGCAAATAGCAAAGGTGGTTCATGGAGTTCCTGGCCTATCATATGCCATGCATGGAGGTTTTCCAGGTTTTATCCTCCTTTGTCATTCATTCAATTTCCCCTTAATTGGTGTGCTATCATACCCAGGTTGGCTGTTGAATCTTGGCAATTCTGTATGTATCCGCTGAAGGGTATTTTGCACAGGGTTTCAGCCATTGAGCAATTAGAATGGATGATATGATGATCACCCATTCCTCGATACACTTGTAACCAATTAATATATAATAAAAGTGAGCAAATTTCCTCAAACACTTATCTTTTATTTTAAAATAATAAATCAGTGGATCTTCCTCTAGTCCACTCCCTTTTATTCTTCTTCTCTATGCCTCCTAAAAAACCTCCTCTTCCAGTCTCCTTGTTTCACTGATATCCCAGTAACCTCAGTTGGTACCAACTTTTTGCTTAGTTATTCATTTTGCCATCTTCTCATTGGTTTCAGCTTTTTGTTCTTCAATTCTTTATTGCTCTGATTTGAGGCAATCCAATTTATCAGCTGTCAAATATTGACCTCACCCTATCACCTTATTTTGAAGGTAATCCAATATGACCTGTTTTAACCATTATTGCCTCATCTAAAGGTGATCAATTACTTATAGCTCTGAAACATTATCAGTGGATCCTGTCCATTGAACCTATGGCGGAATTCCTCCAATGATTTGCTTGGTCATAATGGTAGCTTGTCATCCATTCATATAGATTCACAACATTACCCCCTCCCCTTTGACTGGACAATAAGTGGTAAGTTTCTTTTTCCTACAACGCCATGCAAACCATTCCACACCAACAGCAGCAAGTCTGTGAGTTCACTTTTTTCTACCATCTGTGGCTTGGTGCAGAGTTACCAGACCCAGGTCATATCCCTCTTTCTTGGTTCTCTTTTCCCCCAGCTGATGAAGATGAGACTGACATGGACCTCACAACTGTGCTAACCCAGGAAGAGATTCTTCTAAATTTGTCAGCCATTTGGCTTCCTGGTGCACCCCCTTCAGGGACATTGTGGGCCAGCTACGCTGGGGAGGGGAGCGGAACTGAGGGCCTTCATATAATGAAGTGACCCAGCTCCTAGCGAGCAGCTTTAGTTGCCTAGTGCTTCCATCTCCTGATAAGCCCCATCCTGTGGCTCTGTCTGTTCAGTGGATGATGTGCTTTGTGCAGTGGGTAATAGCCTGCTGGTCAGGGTCCTTTCCCTGTGCTCCTACCCACTTCCAGTTCTTGGGGATAAACTTCTGCAACAACCAATTAGCTCACCTTTGCTCTGGGGTCACTGCAGCATTCACGGCTGTTGGAGATAGAACTAGGATGACTGAAAATACTCTAGATTATGATTTGATATCTCAGTCTAATAAGATAGATAAATCTAAACCTAATATTTCTGATTCTCAATTTGACCAAAGAAAGACTCTTTAGAGTTATCAGCCTCCTAAATTTAATCAACCCAAAGAAACTCAATAATTGAGATGGCCAATCAATTTGAAATGACTAATCATTTCAAAGGGGCTAGGCCTCATTAAGAAGGTCTATCACATCTAACTAGAATTCTATTAGATATGATCATCACATTATTATTATAATAATAATAATCAACAATATTGTTCCTCTGGTTGGAAAGATCTTACCTTGGGCAGATCAAGGAAATTCTTGCAAAGAACCACTATATTTTTCCTATAAATATCTCTAGTCTTTAATTAATAAAGTACCTAAATTCTCATCTTGCATAGTTTAATTTTGGTCTATTTGCTTACAGGATTCTGTATTTCTGATTGGAACCAGCTATAGCAACAGAACTAATAACTTCGTTGCAATTGTGTCAATCTTCACTAGAGCCATGAAACTAATAAATTTTGTAGCTTTTGTCATGCCTGCTTATAGAATTTCTCACAAAATTCCAATACTGGTGCTCCCTGCCAGGTCTGCTTCTGAGGCTACCTGGTGAAAACATACTTTCACAATGATGAATTCATCTAGCAAAGTGAGTCCCTCTTTGGAGGAATCTTTGAGTATCTCCTGATGGGTACACTCAAACTGGCAAGATTTGCCTTCAGCTAATATCAGCCATATACAATTTCAAGCTTCTATGGACTTGGCTATTGAGGGCCCTGACCAAACTAATTATCAGATTCAAGCTGCTGATGTAGAGGAAACAGTCAAAGGCTTGATAAGAGGGGCTATCCATCCTGGTGCTCATCCTAATTGTGACTGAGCATCTAAAGTTGCTGACAATATGATGAGTTTATACAATCGAGTGGTGTTACAGCCTACTGAAGTTGGTGCAGCTAGAACGGAACAGTACCTCCGGCATTATGTACATCCCACTATATACCATGTACTACAGATCCTGGGGTTGCATCACCTCGAGATTCAACGCCAGTTAACTCTGGAGCAACAATTTCACTCTCAACTATCCTCATTCTATGATACAGCATCTAACTTTGAATGGGATAATCAGGAAGCAATTCTCAATAATAGAAGAGAGATCAACGAACTTCATAACCAATTGGTGAGAATTGACAACAGTGTTGTGGCCTACATCAGCCAAGAATTATCACAACAAGTTAGTGATGCTGCTACCCCTATGCAAAACTGAATTTCTAACCTCTAATCTGAGCTTATGAGACAGTTGGGAATATTGCAAGCCCAAAATGATGACCGCTTCAAGGAACTCAACGTGCTCCTCCAACAACTGATCCAAGTTGTGGATACAATTCAAGCAGGTGAATCTAGCCCTGCTGGTCCTCAAGGACCTCTGGGCCCACCTAGTTCTCCGTTGGTAACTCCAGGACCACCAGGGGAACGTGGTCCTCCTGGTCCAATGGGTCAACAAGGTCCTCCGGGTCCTTCAGGAAGGGATGGGTTGCAAGGACCCCCAGGCTCCTTGCTTCCAACATCTAATTCTGAACCTTCCATGCTCTTAGTATCTCGAGTACAAGCATTAGAAACCCAAATCCAAGCAATAGCTCAAGGGTGAAAATATCCTTGGAAGGTATTTCAACTGATCTAAACTACTCCTTAATCAATTAACTGGATGGTGTTGAGAATGCACATCAGCTATGCAATGTAAATCAAACTACTCAAGAAACCCAGTTTGCCTCTTTAACAGCATCCATTGAGCGGTTGGCTGCTAAATTTGAAGTACTTGAGACCAAGCAAAATGAGATGTTGCCTACAATTACCAACTTAACCTGTGCGCCTACAAATGACCATCTCAACCAATGGGTCAAAAATCTACAAGATGACGTGAACCACTTAAGATAACAGGTTGATCGAGTTCCTCCTCAAGCCCATTTTAAAGAGTCTGAACCCTCCAAGGCTGGACCTATCACGGTATCCTGTGTACACGTTTTAAACACGGAATCCACCCTCTTCAAACCTACCTTCAAAGATAAGCTTGAACTGGGTGAAGGTAGCATCCATTATTTCCTTTTTGTATATGAATGCACCATGGATGGAGCTACTGATCAGCAGAAGGTCCGCCACATCACCTCTTGCTTAAGTTGGTTCATGCAAGAGATCATGGCTCCTCATCTAAAGATC
Organism: Massospora cicadina; assembly: GCA_022478985.1. Lineage (NCBI taxonomy): Eukaryota > Fungi > Entomophthoromycota > Entomophthoromycetes > Entomophthorales > Entomophthoraceae > Massospora > Massospora cicadina. Next base: position 73,896 of record JAKSZP010008252.1, read on the forward strand.
TGTACTACTTGGGCTCAAGTGAAAACTGCCCTCATCAAGGAATTTGGGAGTGACCAAATCCTCTCCAACCAAAAGCAGGCCTTTATGAATATTCAAATCAGACGAGGAGAGTCTGTTTAGGATTTTGCAAAATGATTCTACCATGAGGCCCAAACTCTTGCCACTTGCAATTAAATTATTGTTGATGATGCCATATCAGATGTAATAAGTGCATTCGCTTCTTGCGCTCAGTTATTATTACATCTGAAGTCCCTAAAATGAAACTTCAGCTCCATTATTGACATTAAGGAAGCACTTATGGAAATCCCTAATGGGGTGGTACATCCGACCTCCTCTAGTAACCCACATTCTCACATCCATGCGATGCCACCTAAACCTAAAGCCAAGGTGAAGAAGGAGCCATGTACTTATTGTGGTCTCATGGGTCATGTGGTGTCTCAATGTTGGAAAAAACAGGAAGAGGAGTTGAAAAAAGAGGAGTCAGCATAGGGCACAAGGCTCCCTGCTGACCTACCTCAGGTGCCTCAGTCAAAACCTTCTGATTCTTCTACCAATTGTTATGTGGTATCCACTCCTAGTGAGCTTGATATCCCTGATGAATTATCCTACAAAGACGCTATTTCTGCTTATGCTTCTTATTATACTTTTAATTCTATTCCATCGATTAATCCCTTGATGTTTTCTATCCCAAACTTTGGATCTTATGTGACCCAGGTGGAAGTCATTGTGCATAAGGTAAAAGTTTTAGCTATCATTGATACGGGATCGCCCATCAATGTAATCTCGTCCAAACTTATGAAGAAGATCAAATTGGCTCCAGACTTGAACCATTCCCAAGACTATGGAACTGCTGGACCTTCCTACATTAAATCTATAGGAGCCTATTCCTCTCTTCCAATGAGCTTTGGGAAGCTGGTTGTGTCAGCCCCTGCAGTGATATTGGATAACAACTTCTACGATCTGCTCTTGGGAACTAAATTTCTCACCAATTTTGATGCAATCATCAGTCTTAAGGACAAATACCTATCTTTAATTGGGTACCAGATACCTTTAATTCTACATGATGTTCCCAATACCAAAGGCAAACTTAAGTGACGTGTCTTCTTACTGGAATACCCCACTTCTATCTCACGTCTCAAATAATGAATCCTGGGTCCAAGGACTATACTTCTACCTCCATCAGTTTGTGACACTGAGGGAATGTCGCTATATTATCGCTCTCCGATTACTGTTCCCCCTAAAGCCCAAGTCATCATTGATATATGAGTTCAAGTATTTGTACCCAGTGATCATGTGTTAGAGATCTTTGGTAACCCAAATCCTTCTCATTTGGAGGCTTTACCTTGCCCTGGAATACTTAATCCTGCCTACAATGGAACTGTTTTGGTTCTATTGGCTAATCTTACTTCTCAACCAATGCGATTGAATCACAATAATACCATCACCTATGTGAGGCCTACTCCTGTGAGTGACTTATTGTCCATCTCGGGATGTGGAGATCTACGCGAATTTGGACTGGAAGATCCCTATCATTGCCAGAATTGACGTCAAATATGGGGATTCACTCACTTCAGAACAACAGCTGGAGGCTGAGGCTCTGATTGAAGAATACGCAGATATCTTTGCTCAAGGTCCTGGAGATTTTGGCCTAATGAAAGAGGTACAGCATCAGGTGAAAACTGGGGATACTCCCCCTATCCGAGCTCAACCATATCACAAATCCAAAGTCAAGGAGGCTCAAGTCTCAGTGGAGCTGAAGCAACTTCTCAATGCTGGACTATTAACGCCTTCTAAAAGTCCCTGGGCTTCCCCTCTACTACTCATCTGGAAGAAAGATGGGGGCCACTGAGTAGCTATGGACTATCATCAACTTAATACTGTTACTCAGAAGGCTTCTTATCCTCTTCCTCATATAGACGATTCCTTGAGGCTATTGTCTGGATCCCAATATTTCTCAGCTCTGGACCTTGTGAGAGGTTATTGGCAAATTGATCTTGCCCCAGAAGACCATCAAAAATGTGCTTTGATCTCTAGTGCAGGGCTATTTGAGCCTACTCATATGCCGCAGGGGCTTTGCAATGCCCCTGCTACGTTTCAACGAGCCATGGATGGCTTATTTGGGGATTTGAAGCTTTCATGTGTTTTAGTTTATCTAGATAATGTTACTGTTTTTTTCACGCACTTTTAATGAGCATTTGGATCATTTGAAGGAAGTTTTTGGCTGACTGCGTCATGTTTCTCTTAAGCTTAAACCATCGAAGTGTGCTTTTTTTAAGACTGAGATGTAATTTTTAGGGCATAAGGCTAATTGCGAGGGTATTTTACCCATATCTAATAAGGTACAAGTTATTTTGGACATGCCTGTTCCTAAAAGCTTGTGCGATATCCAAGTATTTTTAGGAATGGTCAGTTATTACCGACAATTCATCCCCCATTTTGTGGAAATTACAGAGCCTTTAGTTTATTTATTGCATAAAGAAGTTCCTTTTGTATGGGAAGACTCCCAGCAACAGTCCTTCAATCTGTTGTGCCAAGCCCTAATGAGTGCACCTATCTTATCCCATCCTGACTTTTACAAACCCTTTATTCTATTTACTGATGCCAGTGATATTGCTTTTGGAGCCATTCTGGCTCAACATGATACCAATCTGGTTGATCACCCCATCACATACTATAGTAAAACCCTGTCTAAGGCCAAACGCAATTATAGTGTTACCGAGAGAGAATGCCTCACTGTTTTGGCCACTATCAAGCACTTCCACCCCTATCTATATGGCAAGCATTTCACTATTGTGACAGATCATGCTTCCCTGAAGTGGTTGCAACAAATGAAGGATCCTGATGGGCGCTTAGCCATATGGGCGTTAAAGCTCCAAAATTACAATTTTACCATTCAACATCGCGCTGGGGCTATACATCAAAACGCTGATGGTCTTACTCGATTGCCTATCTTAACATTATTCTTTGCAGAGGAGAATCGCATTTATGACCTGATTGGTAGACCTGAGCTCTGGTCCCATGAATCTAAGGATGTTGTCTCAAAATTACAATCCTTAACTGAAGACACTCAGGTCAAAGAAGGTTCACTATACAAAAATCTGGGATCTAAGTGGTTGCCCTTTATTTGGCCTTCTGCGAGGACTGACACTATCATGGAGGCCCACCAAACTGTAGGTCATGGAGCTGTTGCTAAGACCCTCCTATGGTTAAAGAATCATTGTTACTGGGATAACATTCTGGAATCCATAATGATGTGCTAGAATCATGCCTTAAATGCCAACAACAACGTGGAGGAAATCTGATGTTCCAACACCAAATTATAGGACCTTCTGAACCCTTCTCTACTGTGAGTATTGATGTGGTGGGCCCTCTCCCTACGGCCACCTATGGACATTGATTTATTCTTTTAGATATTGATCATTTCTCTAAATGTATTGAAGCTATCTCAGTCTCCACGGTCACCACCAAGGCTATGGCATCTTTCCTTTTTAAACAAGTTTTCACCAGGCATGGCAGCCCATAAGTCCTGTTATCAGATAATGGGAACAATTTCATATCTCAGGTGGTAGCTGAGCTTACTAAATTAATGGGTACCTACCAGTCATTCACATCCCCATATAATCCTTCCACTAATAGTGCTGTTGAACAAGCCAACAGTACCCTCATAGCCATTCTTTGAAAGATGGCTTCCAATGTTACTAGTAGGTGGAACCTTTACCTACCCAGTGTGATGTTAGCTTATAGAGTTAGCTGCCATTGTATTATTGGAATGTCTCCATTTAAAGCTTTATATGGTCGGGAACCTATTATCCCTTCAAGTGTACAACCTATACTCGAAGAGGCTACCCCGCAAACCACTGATTTAGCAATGAGGAGACTGGCTAATAAAATAATCTGATTACAAGAGTTAGATTCAAGTTCTCTTGCCACTACCACCTTGAAGGAAGGAACTCAAACCAACGCTAGTAGACCTACGCTACCAGAATATCAAGTCAGAGACCTTGTACTCTTCTACCATCATAGGTTGGGGGGAAGAATTCATAAACTGGACCCCTTAAGGGCTGGTCCTTACCTGTACTATCTATTGTCAGGGTGTTGAGTACACCATTGCCTCTATTGATACTGGTACTGTTATCAATAGAGTGCATAGTAGGTTTCTTCGCAAGTATGTGCCCCCTAGGAAAGATCTTGAGGGGGGCATTGTTGGAGATACAACTAGGATGACCAAAAATACTCTAGATCAAGATTTGATATCTCAGTCTAATAAGATGGATAAATCTAAACCTAATATTTCTGATTCTCAATTTGACCAAAGAAAGAATCTTTAGAGTTATCAGCCTCCTAAATTTAATCAACCCAAAGAAACTCAATAATTGAGATGGCCAATCAATTTGAAATGACTAATCATTTCAAAGGGGCTAGGCCTCGTTAAGAAGGTCGATCACATCTAACTAGAATTTTATTAGATATGATCATCACATTATTATAATAATAATGATAATCAACAATATTGGTCCTCTGGTAGGAAATATCTTACCTTGGGCAGATCAAGGAAATTCTTGCAAAGAACCACTATATTTTCCCTATAAATATCTCTAGTCTTTAAAAAATAAAGTACCTAAATTCTCATCTCACGTAGTTTAATTTTGTCTATTTGCTTACAAGATTCTGTATTTCCGATTGGAACCAACTATAGCAATGAAACTATTAACTTCTTTGCAATTGTGTCAATCTTTGCTAGAGCCACAGAACTAATAATTTTGTAGCCTTCGTCATGCCTGCTTATAGAATTTCTCACAAAAACCAATAACCGCCCTCAGCGCCAATGATCCATTGAAGTACCTTCCCATTATGGCGCTCTTAGGTAACTTAATTTTGCATCCTGCAACCACTTTATGTTCAGGAATAGAGCAGCACCGGACAGCCCTCAATTGGTCCCAGCGAGCAGCATTCACTGCAACCGCATCTTTTCTGATAGCATATCCAAGAATGGAATGCTTCTTGTAGATTGCCTGGCCCTGGGAGCAGCCTTTTCCCCTCGAGCTGGCACTCACCTGCTTACTTGCCAGCCCTTATGACTCCAGCCCTCTCTGTTGGCATACTCGTTGATTTACTGGGATCATCAGCGCATGTGGTTGCAAGCTCTGCTCCTCATGGGGCAGGAACAGTTTTGAATCAATTAACCGGACAAACTCTCACCACCTCGCCTTTTATCCTGGAATCTCAATCCATCCTCCTCTTCTAGTCCCATCACCCTGACCTCCCCTCTTCAGACTAGCGCAGTGGCCCCAGAGCAGATGTCAGCCCCCTTGCTGTCACCTTGGCAGCCTTCGCCTCCACCCCCAACCCCAGATGAGCCCATAGAAAATGCGACGCCCCTGAAGCAGTGGAAGAAGAAATAAAGATCCCTTTGATCAAAACAAAAGGAACTCCGCAAAAAGCTGAAAAAAGACAGGAAGATGAAGACAGCAAAGTGAAAGACCTCAAGGGACAACCCCAACAAAATTAATAAACCTGATAACAGCTACATATATATATATAATTTTAAAGTTTTTTTTCATTTTTAGATTAGCTATATTACTGCTTATATGCCCAAAGAAATTTTGCATGCACCCAATTTATAATACAGCCACTCACGGGATCCTTGATAGTATAAGCATCAACTCCCATTTTTTCTATTATATCAAATGGCCCAATCCATATATTTGCGAGCTTGTGCTTATGCCCAAACCCATGTTGATCATGGAATAGCACCATATCTCCATCTTTGAACTAAATTAGGCCACTTCGCTGTACTTGGTCAGCAGCCTGGTTTTTGATTTTCTTGGCCAAGATAAATGAGTACGCTTCAGTTTGTAACTTAATCAGCGTATTTGCAAGGGTGGTTAAATATTGTTGTGGATCCATTCCGCTGGTGTTTTCTACACAGGCATATAGCAGCGCAGGCAGAGCGGGGTGCCGCCCATAAAGAAAAAGTAAGGGGCTCTTTCCCGTGGCAGAATGGTAACAAATATTATAGGTGAACACTGCAGTAGAAAGAAGGGTACTCCAATCGGAGGGTCTATCTGTAACCAACTTCTGGAGTATATTCACCAGAGTCTCATTAACCCATTTAACCATTCCGTTGGACTCAGGGTAATACGGCGTTGTTAGGACCCCGCAGATGGTCATTAATTCGTTGAGCTTTGGTAAAATGTGAGAGATGAAGTTAATTCCATTGTTGGTAAGGATAAACTGTGGGCAGCTGTAATGCTGTATGATGCATTCCATTATGAACTTAGCCACAGTAACTGCCCCCAGATCCTGAATGGCTCGCGCCTCAACCCACCTGGTCAAATGGTCAATTGCAACCAGGATATACTTAGACTGATTAGCTCTAGTTGGCAGAGGTCCTGCGACATCAATAGAGACTGTATGCCAAGTGAAGCGAGGTTTCACCAACTGGTATGAAGTCTTCTGGTGGAACGGCTTCTCCACCTGGCACTGGTGGCAGCAAGACAGGGTCTCAAGCACATCATATTGCATGCTTTCCCAATAATACCGCGGCCTTAACAATTCAAGGGTTTTCCAGACTCCGCCTTGGACAACTGCTTGGTGTGCACTCATAATAATATTTGAGTGGGTAGAAGGCCTGGGGATATTCGCGGTAATGCCCCCTATATGCTTATACAATTCTCCATTTCTTAGGAACGTATTGGTCCTGAGTCCATCTAGTAACTTGATAACTTGAGGCGGTTCATCATCATACTTTCCACTGAGCATTTTGTTGAACATTATATCAATTAAATCCGCCATAACTGCAATTGTCAGCAATCTTGATAAGCAACTAGTGTTTTGGTGTTTTGCTCCGGTCAGTGTAGAATCTCAAAGTCATAAACTTGCAACTTAAGAGCCCATTAGGCTATCCGCCCCTCAGGCTCTCTTAAATTTTGCAACTAGCGCAATGATGCATGATCCATCAAAACTTTAAAATTTACTCCATGCAAGTAGACTCAAAACTGTTTATATGCATAGATCACCGCTAAGCACTCTCACTTGGTTACAGTGTAATTCTGTTCATGGCAAATCAAAGCTACAGCTACAGTACACCACGGGGTGCTCATCTCCCTTATTGCCCTTCTGAGACAGGACTGCCCCAACAGCGGAAAGTAATGCATCCATTTGCACTAAAAATTCCTTATCAAAATTAGGGTAGCGCAACTCAGGCGCACTAACTAATGCCGTTCAAAGTGTATTGAAGGCACATTGAAATCATTCTGTTCATTTGAACATGGTGTCTTTCTTTAGTAGCTTAAACAGCAGACCTCTGATGCAACTGAAATTGGGTATGATTTGTTGGAAATAACCCACCATCCCCAGAAACACCTGAATGTCCCGCCTATTAGCTGGCTTAGTCATCTTATGGATGGCTTCTATCTTGGCTGGTTGAAGTCTTAGCCCAGTTGCATCAACCACAAACCCAAGGTACTCAAGCTGATCCTTGAAGAAGTGGCATTTCTGAGGCTTGATTCTAATATTGGCCTCAGCCAGTTGGCGAGATACCTCTTCCAAATGGGTAAGATGATTAGTGAATGTGAGAGAGAAGACATTAATATTGTTGAGATACACAAGAATGCACGACGGCTTCAAATCACCCAATATGGTGTCCATTGCTCGTTGGAACGTAGCTGGGGCATTACATAGCCCTTGCAGCATGCGAGTTGGTTGGAAAATCCCTTTCGAGGTGATTACAGCGCATTTTTCTTGTTCTGCCAAAGGCAACCCAATTTGCCAATAACCAGATATCAAATCCATAGCTGAGAAGTAGCGGGCTCCACCTAGCTGATCCAGCGTATCATCAATCTGTGGCAGAGGGTATGAATCTTTTTGGTGATACTATTGAGCTTACAGTAGTTGATCACTATGCAGTTAGTGCCATCCTTCTTTTTAACATTTAGGACAGGTGAAGCCCACGGACTTTTAGATGGTTCAAGCATTCCCTGCTCTAGCAGCTTTTCAATCTCCTCGATGATGACTTCCTCAGCTGCCCGTGATTGGCAGATTGGTTGAGACCTGATGGGGGGATGATCCCCAGTGTCCAGCTGATGAACAACCCCCAAGTGAACCCCAAATCATGATTGTCAACCGTAAAAAACTCTTTATATTTTTAAAATAAAGCTTCTTCCCGCTCCTTCTGATCTTCTGATAACCCATATAAATTTTCCCGTGGTACAACCACCATTGCGCCAAGATGCGGTTCAATGGGAAGACAAAACTCATCCAGAGAACTGAACTCATGAACCTGGTTGATATCCTCAACCAGGTTCAGATGTAAATATGCTATAATCTGATGTCAGCGGATTTTAATTGGTCTGTTCTGAAGATTTGCTATTAGTACTTTGATTTCCCAAAAGCCTAAAAGTATGATGCCTGGAGCCATGTGGGGCTCAAGCCATGATTTCTGATAAGGCCCAATAATCTCTCCATAGAGCCCATCTGGCACTTCCACTTCTAACTCAGCGTCTACTATTACTTGATGTCCAGAGGGAATGGTTATAGCTCCAGATGATCTAAGCGGTAGCCCTTGGTATTTGTATATCTGATGGGGAGGGCCTGAGTTTTCCCTTTTAATCAATGATAGCGCACTGGAATCACCCCATCACTGTAGGCAAGGTTGATCTGTCCCATATGCACTGAGCTCTTTGGCACTTCGCTAGAAGTGAAATAAATAGGGATGCGCTGTCCCACAATGGGTAGAGTCTCTTCCATTATGTCAACTACAGCCCCATAGTGTCACATAAATGCAGTCCCAATCAACAAATCATAGTTACTATTTGGTAATACCACCGCCGGAGCCACCACAACAATGGATCTAAAGGCAAAGGAAGCGCGCTATATGCTCCCTCAGAAATTGTGATTTCAGCTCCAGCGGTCCCATACACCATCTGGTGGTCTATGTCAGGTTTTAAGGACAACTTCACCACCAATTTAGTAGAGACAATATTAACAGGGGCGTCTGTATCAATTATAGCACATATGTAAGTCCAGGGGAACGTCCCCTGGCTGTTGATTGGGCCATTTTCCCATTCCTGAGTAAGAAGGCACCAAAGAGGATGGTGGTACCCCTCGTTACTCAGGGAAATCTCGCTCACATAGTAGACAAGCGCTGGGTAACAGCTCTTCCACTTCAGATTCTACCCCCAGTACCCATACTCACCTCAGCAGAACTGCTACAGGGAATTAGTGAAATCTTTGCTGAGATTGTCAAATTGAAATTAATTGGATCTAATTAGAGCGGCAATCTGACCAATGTTCAGATCTCAAATGGCCGGAAAGGCATGAAGACTGAGTTATCAGTTGTAACGCCTGACAGTTTCAATTCAATCAATATGCTAATTGAACAATTCACCTCCCTACCAAAGTCATCAGGGATCATCCTCAACAGGCAAGCTATAGCATCAGATGTCATTGACAAGGGTTCAAAGTCTCCCATGGACAATTTGGGCATTGCAGCCAGATGCGATGCCACTGACCAAATGAATGGGCCAGCAACCAAGCATGGGTGGGTTGGGCATCCCAAACCCATTCCCAACCAAATGGACCCGCCCCTATGTGGGGTGGCCTTGGGGGATTCCCGCCTCTTGTCAGGCCAAACGCCATCATGCCAACTTTCAGAAAAGCAGCTGAGCCTTGATTTGGTCATTCATGGGTGAACTGACAGCGACTCAGCCCACCGCCAAATTTTTTGATGTCAGTTCCCAGGGAATAAACCCGCTCATTACCAAAGAATTCGCCAGTTAGGTCGAAATTGAGGGTCCCAATCCCGGCTTATCACTACCCCAATCAACCACTATTTAATCGGTTGCATTACACTGAGAAAATTGGTGGTCAATTTTTTTCCTTTTCCTTCAATAAATTTTTTTTCCAAAAACCAAACATTATTTTTTATTTGCATTACTCCTTCTGACCACATCCCTGATGGCGTTTCCCTGGTGGCCTGTTGGTCTATATACCAGATGGGCTCTACCAGTACTTATGGTCACTATGGCCCCCTCCATCATCAATTGGATTCAGCGAGTCCAATATTTATGGCTCTACAACCCCGTTATCATGAACTTCTGGCAACAGTACATGGGAATCTTGTGGCCTTATGTCCACCAATTGCAAGATAGAATCCGCCTCCTTGCCTCCCCGGTTGAATTGACCCCATATGCCAATGAACTTATTGAAACTATCTCTGTGATCCCACCCCCTGCAGTAAGGCCCCCTGGGTCAGGAGTGGTCTCATTGTGGTTCATTGTCAGGATCATACTAACTGTTGTGTTACACCAACAATTCGTCATTTTCTAATTCCCAGCTCCATATTAAGTTGTTTGGTCAGCAATGCCTCTGGCATTCTGGCTTGCTTTTGGGTGCTTATGCATCCTGACTGGCAGGCTGGTCTAAACTTCTTCTGCCATTTCCATAACATAATCGACCAACCATTATTTCCAGTCATTTCCGCCTTGTTCTTTGAACTGGGTGCTGCAGTGGTTACCCTTTACCAAATGAATATGCAATCTGTAGTTTGCTGTTTGGTGGTTGTTTGGTCACTTTTTCAACTTTGGGAGAAGTATCCACACTACCTTGGTAAATATTCTTCAATCCACCTAAGCTGCGCGGATTGCACCTCCTCCTCCTTCCACTAGCCCAGAGGGAAGTTTGAGTGTCCCCTCCCGGGATATTGCCAATCAAGTTCTTGACGCACTTGCCAAGGTGTAAATGCGTACAGCAATTTTGCTTAATAATGCTTCCGCGTTATCCCATGCCCAACAAGGGCTCGCGTTGTTAGATGCCGTGGATGGGGATGCCCGCCGTTGGGTGAGAGGTCTTTTGCGCTCTTCCTCACAAGCAGGAGACTCCACCCCACTGATGGCTGTCATGTCGGCTGCCCTGAAACCCCTTGTGTCACAATTGGACCACCTATTCAGACTGATCTATGCCATGGCTGAAGCCCCCAGTCTGGTTTCTTTGATTTCTACCTTTTGTTAACTGGCCCCCGCGTTGGGCCTATCTATTGAAATGCTTCAGGCAGTCTTTAGATCAGGCTTGGATTTGGGTTCTGCTCGTCATGAGGTCTGGTCCACCATCCAAGGATCAGTAGATCAAATATGTGCCACTGCGACCACCATCAATGCCTTGTCCCTTCATTTTACCCATTATCAGAAATAGAATTTTATGATTGAGTTACCCAAAGTAGATGCAGATAACGCGCCTATCTCTGAACTAGCGGTAGATCTGGGTACCAATCTTGCTGTAACCCCCGTGTCTGAGTTGGCAGATACAGAGTTACATATTAATGAATCTGTTCAAGAACAGATGGAGGAAGTCTTTTCCCCCACCCTCATACTCCCAATTTTCACTCTGGCAAAAGACCCTGACCTTACCCCCAATATGCCAGTTATTTTTTCAGTCGTAAAAGAGTTGGTCGAATCTTCTAATAAACAAAACTTCACTTATTTCCTATTGCCTATGAAGATCAGTGTCAGCCCGCATCATGTCTCCTTCAAAGCCCTGGTGGATACCAGAGCTGCAGGGAACTTCATGAGTGTTGAGTTGGCACAACAATTAGAACTAGAAATGGATGTGGGTCCCTCAGTGATGGTGGCCTCATCCGCTTCCCAGACCTCATACGTAGTTCGCTAACCAGTACCTTTTTTTTAATCCACCAGTTCAGCTTCTGCGATCATTTTTCAGCCATGCCAAACTTGGTGTTTCTGGTGATCTTGGGTGTGGGGTGGTGGTGCCAACAACATGTTAAGATTCACTTGGAGTCTAATATGCTGTCATTTACCAATGATCATCTGGAGGGAGAATTTCCTTTGATTGACACCCTCAAGAGGACACAAAGAACCAGTTCTATCACTAGATTAGTCACCCCTGCATGAATCCTGGCCGATTTTCCTGAGAGCTTAATGCGCTATCAAAGAATTTTAAGCTTGACAAAAGGCGGATCGCCTGCCTAAGCACACTAGGTTTGATTGTGGGTTTCAAATGACCGTGGAATTGGTGAACATCAACTGTCCGTCGTATCCCCATACAGCGGAGGAAGAAGTTGCACTCAATACCTGGTTGGATGATATGCTGAAAAAAGGTTGGTTGTTCAAGGGAGACCTCACCCGTCGCCTCCCCCATCATCTTTGCCAAAAAAGCAGATGGTTCTCTCCATCCCTGTGTGGATTATGGTCACTTGAATAAATAATGGTTTCTGATCCCTACCCCTTGCCTCTGGAGCAGATGATCAGCCAGGAAATTGCTAAATCCCGTATGTTCTCTAAGCTGGATCTGGTGAACGCCTTCAACCAAATTTGGGTAATAGAAGGGCAGGAATGATTAACAGCGATATGGATGAAGCGGCATCTTCCAATTCCGTTTATGCCCTTTGGGTTGAAGAACGCTCCCACTATGTTTCAACATATGATTGACAATATACTGGGTGACCTCCAGTTTACTTGTGCAGTTGCATACATTGATGATATCCTGGTTCACTCCCCGACTCCTGAACAACATGCTACTGACTTGGAAGCGGTGGTGGTCGCCTTGAATAAGGCAGGTTTGTTCCTCAAACCTTCCAAGTGTGAGTTTTATAAGGAGGTGGTTACTTTCCTTGGGAACCTGGTTCTCAAAGATGGCTATGCAATTCCTCTCAATAAATTAGATGTGATCTGATAATGGCCAACCCCAACTACGCAGAAACAACTTCAGAGTTTCTTGGGAACCATCATTTTCTTAAAAAAGTTTTCCCCGTCACTTTCCCAGATGGCCGCACCGCTCCACCCCCTTACTGGGAAAAATGTATCATTTCATTGGACACCCAAATGACAGTAGGCATTCAAATTGATCAAATAGGTGTTCATGTCTCTGCCCATTTTGAAGCACGCCAATCCCACCAAACTGTATATTGTTGCATGTGATGCCTCATCAGTAGCAGTGGGAGCGGTGTTGCTTCAGGAGCACAATGGTTTTGAGCACCCAATTGCTTACTTTTCCCGGAAGTTCACAGCCTCAGAGCAGTCTTGGGCCATATACAACAAGGAATTGGCAGCTGTTGCATGGGCATTAACTCATTGGCGGCATCTGTTGCAGGGTGCCCGCCATGAATTAACGGTCTGCATGGATCACTAGGCCCTTTTGTATTTTTGCAAACCCCAAAAATTGGCACATCAACAAGACCAAACCTATCAGGACCTGCGCAGTTTTAACTTTAAATATAAATTCATTAAAGGTGCGCTCAATGTAATTCCCAATTTCCTAAGCCGCAGCCCCACCCACTGTTCCTCAGACCCAGAGGAAGTGGACCTCGTTACTGTGATTCCTGCCGCTAAAATCTTGTCAGTTTGTTCCCCCCATCGTTTCCTCCATCACGTTGGCTCCTGAAGCCCCTCTAGTGGCTCAGGCCTCAGCCAGTCAAATTGGCCTGCCCTGAGGGCGTGGAGTTGGTTGAGCAGTTGGCTCACCTGGGTTCCAATCATTCCCTATACTCCTTAGAGGAGGGACTCATTTACTTTTGGTCTCGCATCTGGGTTCCCCCCTCCTTCCAATTGAAGGTATTCTGCACACGTCATGATCCCCTCACAGCGGACATCCCAGTAATAAGAAGTGCATCGACTTGATCAAGAGGACCTTCAATTGGGCGGGTCTGACAAAAGAGGTTCTGGATTGGATCGCCTATTGTGTTACTTGCGCTAGGGCTAAGTCAGATCACTTGGGCAAAAATGGTCTCCTGCACCCCTTACAGCAGGCGGAGGGCCCATGAAACTCAGTGTCCATGGACTTTATCATTGAACTCCCCTGTTCTAATGGGTTCACAGTGGTGATGGTAGTGGTGGATTGTTTCACAAAATTTTCCCTTTTAATACCTTTACTTCCAAGATTACGTCAGAAGAAACTGCCCGCCTTTTCATATACCATGTGTTTTTGATGTTTGGTCTCCCCCAGGAGATCATCAGTGACTGGGGCTCATAGTTCACCATGCAGCTTTGGAGTGAACTTCTATCAATATTAAAAATATCCCCCTGTCGCTCCACGGCGTATCATCCTCAGTTTGATGGACAGACTAAGTGGGTCAATTAAGTCCTTGAACAGTACCTGCGTTGCTATGCTGCAGCCACACAGGATACTTGGGCTGATGACCTTCCTCTCACTCAATTTGCTTACAATAATGGGACCCATGCATCCATGGGGTTTTCCCTTATGAAGCAACGTTGGGTTATAATCCTTTGTTTTTGGTCAGGCCGTTATTGCAGCCTGAAGTTCAAGCTGCCATGAACCACGCTGCCAATATCAGATTGACTCAAGCCTTAGTGCGGGAACACCTCACCAAAGCCATTTACAACTATAAGTGGTTCATAGATCATAATCATCTTTTGGGTCATGATTTCATGGTGGGCTCCTATGTCATGCTTGATACCCGTCACTTAAGAATTCAGGCCCCTTCCCATAAATTCGTGAGTAAACGCTCAGGTCCCCATTTGGTGGAGGAGGTATTGGGCAATGGGTCATTCCATCTGAAGCTCCTTGCGCATTGGAAGCAGCATCCTGTTTTCCACGTTTCCCAGTTGTCGCCATTCAAGGGTGCAATTCCCATGGAACTGGAACAAATCATCAAAATAATGGGGAAGAGGCTGAGGTAGAGGCTATCCTGGCATCCCGGAAATTGCAACGTTCCATCCAATATCTCGTGGACTGGAAAGGGTATCTGGCTTATGAAAACAGTTGGGTCAAGGCGCGCAATTGTGCAAATTGTATGGAACTGGTCAAAGCGTTCCACGTATCCCACCCCAAGGCTCCCCACCTCCCCCAAAAGTCGCGATGATTATGACAATTAAGTTACCTAAGGTGCACAAAATGTGGCTCTGGTGCAGTTCCCCAGTGGTGGGGCCCTTCCTTTGGAAAAAGGAAAGGGTAATGTAAGTCCTGGGGAACGTCCCCTGGCTGTTGATCAGGCATTTTCCTGTTCCTGAGTAAGAAGGCACTGAAGAGGATGGCGGTACCCCTCATTACTCAGGGCAATCTCACTCACGTAGTAGATGAGCGCTGGGTAACAGCTCTTCCACTTCAGATTCTACCCCCAGTACCCATACTCACCTCAGCAGAACTGCTATGGGGAATCAGTGAAATATGCGCTGAGATTGTCAGATTGAAATCAATTGGATCTAATTCGAGTGGTAATCTGGCCAATGTTCAGATCTCAAATGGCCAGAAAGGCATGAAGACTGAGTTATCAGTTGTAACGCCTGACAGTTTCAATTCAATCAATATGCTAATTGAACAATTAACCTCCCTACCAAAGTCATTGAGGATCATCCTCGATGGACAAGCTATACCATTGGATGTCATCAATGAGGTTCAAAGTCTCCCATGGACAATTTGGGCATTGCAGCCAGATGCGATGCCACTGACTGAATGAATGGCCCAGTGACCAAGCATGGGCGGGTTAAGTGTCCCAAACCTGTTCTCAACCAAATGGACCCGCCCCTATGTGGGGTGGCCTTGGGGGATTCCCATCGCTCATTGGGACAAACGCCATCACGCCAACCATTGGAAATGCAGCTAAGCCTCAGTTTGGTCATTTGAGGTTGAACTGACAGTGACTCAGCCCACCGCCAAATTTTTTGATGTCAGTTCCCAGGGAATAAACCCGCCCATTCCCAAATTAATTGCCAGTTAGGTCGAAATTGAGGGTCCTGATCCCAGCTTATCACTACCCCAATCAACCACTATTTAATCGGTTGCATTACACTGAGAAAATTGGTGGTCACCTTTTTTCCTTTCCTTCAATAAAATTTTTTCCAAAAACCAAACATTATTTTTTATTTGCATTACTCCTTCTTGACCACATCCCTGATGGCGTTTCCCTGGTGGCCTGTTGGTCTATATACCAGATGGGCTCTACCAGTACTTATGGTCACTATGGCCCCCTCCATCATCAATTGGATTCAGCGAGTCCAATATTTTTGGCTCTAGTAACCCTGTTATCATGAACTTCTGGCAACAGTACATGGGAATCTTGTGGCCTTATGTCCACCAATTGCAAGATAGAATCCGCCTCCTTGCCTCCCCCGGTTGAATTGACCCTATATGCCAATGAACTTATTGAAAAACTATCTCTGTGATCCCACCCCCTGCAGTAAGGCCCCTGGGTCAGGAGGGCTCATTGTGGTTCGTTGTCAGGATCATACTCACTGTTGTGTTACACCAACAACCCGTCATTTCTCAATGCCCAGCTCCATATCAAGCTGTTCAGTCAGCAGTGCCTCTGGCATTCTGGCTTGCTTTTTGGGTGCTTATGCATCCTGACTGGCAGGCTGGTCTAAACTTCTTCTGCTGTTTCCATGACAACATACCCAAGTTTTAGCTACTACAATGTCACATTAAGGCGTTATGATTAGGATGAATCCCAGCTATTTACTACATGTACTCTTAATGATTCATGTTTTCCCAGGAAACTCATAATACCCACACTGATTTTAGGTATTGGGTTACAATAACGTCCATTGGAAGGGCGACATCTACTCCCTTCAGGGACAGGGCATCTGCAAATGGTTCCAACTGATCTAACGGACTTTGGCTGAATATTTGACAAGCATAAAGCTTCAGTTGATTTGGAGAGTTTTTGTCTGTTATTTCTTCAACTTGCGCTTGGGTCAGCACATTTACTCCCCCAACTGGCTGTTGGTAGAGGTATGTGTTGTCATACTGAGAGGCTTCTGCTATATTTAACACAGTAGACTCAGGTGGGACGTGTAAGTTCAAGGTAGAGGAAGTAAAGAGTCCCTTCTCTACTCCGCTCTGACTTTTCCCTGATAGCCCTGATCCCATTGTATGGGAGGGATTCATTGATTGGGGCACCATCAAACCTATGTGCCCAGTGTGACCACAATTAAAACAACTTACTCCATAGGGCCTACATGGCTGTGTTTAATATAAGATGGTCCACTTGGTAGATGGTTCTGAAAAGAACTAATGTAACCAGACCCCTTGGTATAACAACTGCTGCCAATCAGCATAGTTAGGGCCAGAATGGTAGTTAGTTAGATGTTGGATCCATAGTTAATGAACGCCAATTAGACTGCGGAGAGTATACTAACAGAATCTTTCCTAACTGATTAACTCTCCCCACATGATTAGGGTGGACAATGATGACAGTGCGGATTTGTTCAGTATTGGGTGGAGGGAAAGTTACAGATAAGTGACGGCCAAACTAAACAAGTTTAAGAAGAGGTATATTGGCCTCTAACAATGGGGCCATGACATTGTAAAGTTCAGGGTATGGCTTCACTGTGAGGCCATTGCAATACACACATCAACTTCAGATAAAATCCCTGCCCCAATCAGCACATGTGCTTCCATTGTAAATTAGTCAGCGAATGCGGTGAGGGTCTCATTTCGCTGAAACCTGATGGCCAAGAACTTGGTTTTTCGCTGCAACACTTTTGTGGTTCCACTGAACAACTGCAGAACCATCTCCTTAACTTCATGGTATGAAACAGAACTAGCTGAGAGGTAACAAACAACTTGATCAGCACTCCCAACATTCAAAGAGGAGAGCAATAATTTTGCCTTCGCCAATCTGAAGCACCTTAAAGTTGCAAACTCATATCAGCGAAAGAATGCATGAATATTTCTTTCGAAATCAAATGGCAGCAACATTACTTTAAACCTTCTGAAGCAACTCATCTTGCCTTTTGAGCGCAGTATCTAACGTGAGTCTCAACTCCTCATGTGCAATAGGACCATCATTTCATGCAGATTTATTATCAAAACAACCTGGATGCAAACATAGCCGGCAGCTGAGTTTTCATTGAATTGTTATTAGCCAATGGGCTCCCTGTAGTGAGCACCACTGTTGAATCTCGGTGATTCCATATATACCCGCCATAGGTTTTTTGCACAGGGTTTTGCCATTGAGCAATTAGAACGGATGATATGATGATCACCCATTCCTTGATACACTTGTAACCAATTAATATATAATAAAAGTGAGAAAATTTTCCCAAACGCTTCTTTTTTATTTTAAAATAATAAATCAGCGGATCTTCCTCTAGTCCACTTCTTTTTCTTCTTCTTCTCTATGCCTCCTAAAAACCTCCCTCTTAAAGTCTCCTTGTTTCACTGATATCCCAGCGACCTCAGTTGGTACTGACCCTTTTGCTTAGTTATTCATTTCGCCATCTTCTCATTGGTCTCAGCTTGTTTTTCTTTCAATTCTTTATTACCCTGATTTAAGGCGATCTAATTTATTAGCTGTTGAATGTT